>JARKHS020008580.1:0-119085 GCA_030143305.2 Amblyomma americanum
TAGTAGGTGTAGCAGAAACCCAAGTTAAAGTAAAAGATTAGATAGAAGTTAACGTGGCACCAAATTTTCTTGACAAAAATTCATTCAGCTAATTAACAAATCTAGTAGAACTACCATGCAGAAATTATATCGTTTGAAACACTTGGTTGTGCAAGTTGTCATGCATGTTTCAAATCTCAATAGCATGGTCACACACTGAAGCCAATTCTGCTCAATCGATCATTTGTACTACCTCGATGGAAAGAAAAGCGAACAACCCGGCGCCAACACACTCCGCTGTTCCAATTTCTTTTCACCGCGCTTTATTTCAGTGATAGCAAAAAGACCCTAGACTCGTCCATGATACATTCTAGGACGACTCTAAATGTCTTTTTCGCACCACACTGGTAAAAGTGCGACGAAAATAAATTCCAACAGCGGGGCTTGTTGGCACCGGATTGTTCGCGTTTCTTTCCATCGAGGTAGTACAGCTGCGCAGAGATGACATGGCCAGCACGATCAAAACGCGTGGTTCAAGCTTCTAACAACTTTCTTTTTTGACTAGCCTGTTCATTAGCATCTGCAATCATTTTAGAACCAATGCTTTTTCTCCTATTTGTCATTGATAGAACACAGAAATTCATTCATTCAATGAGTTCATTTTACTGATGCTTGCAACACTACCAAGAAACTTTCCCTGGTAATCCTCATGAAGACCCACTTAGCACAACTGCAGGGTGATTTTGTTCAAACTGTTTTGTTTCATTACATTTCGCAGCTGCACTTTCAAAACCATGAAAATTCCGTCTGATGCACAGTGAAATGTCTTGCATCAAGCTCGACATATCAGGACTTAATGCAACACATATTAAGCTAGTGGCTTGCCCTCAATCTCTCAACTACCACTTTGTGTGTGCTTACCTCTCTGGCGCATGGCGACTTGGAGGTAATGACGCCATTGTGGTCAAATTTGAGCAACGTTCCCTGCGTTGCATCCTTATGGCATGTTGATACGGTGACATCACTGCATCAGGGATAAGAAAAAGAGCAGCCCTCGTTAGTTTTGCTGGTGCCTTGCCTTGAAAGAGACACCGAGGTCATAGCCATCCAATTTTTGTTCTCAGTTTGTTTTTGTTTTAAAGAGATGTTTATTGCCTCCTTTAGTGATGTTGGCGCACAAGTGGAGAGTTAAAATTGACTCTATGGCCCATTCTCACTACGCTGATGGCTGTCTGGGAGCAGAAAGCATATATTGATGAGAAAAGTAGGCTAGCCGCTCAGATTCACAAACAAAAAAGTGTGTTGACACACCACGATAGGCATGCGCAGAGGGGGGCCAGCGCCCCCCCTCCCAATAGACATGGGGAAGGGGAGTGCAAATTTTGTACCACATTGTTCCCTGCTATCACAAGACATGAACAGGCACTACCATGAACACTTTTCACCCCCCCCCCCTCATAGAGAGACCTGTGCATGCCTATGCACACCACAGTTGCATGAAAATAGCCAGTGATGATAACACCTGCATTTAGTTTCTTTGGCTTTTCCAGCTTTAAAAATTTCCATGTTTAGTAAGAAGAGCACCTTGGTCATTAGAACACGGTAATCAATTGGTAAAAGCCAACTTCTATTAGTTATCAGTGTCCCTTTAACATGATGCACACCATTGACACCAACTCCTTGGGTACCTGTCCCACCTGAGCAACAGTTCTTACGACTCTACCTTGTTCTACAGTATTGTGACTATAATTGGGTACGTTATTGTCAGAACTTTGTTTCGATGATTTGTTTGCAAAGTCTACCTATTTGCCTTTGTGTGTGTGCGTGCATGTGTGCTTTGTGAACATCCTATAAAGTGCTGTGACTCGTGTGCAACCGCCTTGTTCGTCCCTTCAGGTTATAAGGCAACGCCGCGCAGAACACTACCAACTTTGTGACACACTGAACCACGTCAAGCTTTGCTCAGACAGCGCACACCTTGTAGCGAGCCCATGGTTTATCAGCCTGGCATTGAAGACAAAAGGTGACTAAGAGCAAAGAGTGCCACCGACTGTCACGTTCTCTTCCAACTCACCAGAGTGCACAGAGTGAGCTCAGGGCCTCTCCCCTGAAACCAAAGGTGGCCACGTCTTCTAGGTCAGAGAATTCGCGCAGCTTTGATGTGTGGTACTTCAAAGCTGCAGGCAAGAACGAAAGTAATTATTTGCTTCATTGATTCATGTTAGCTTACTCACTTGCACACAGACAAGAAAGAAATGCGCGTTCAGAGGTAAGGCAAATTAAAAAATTTATGAAAGAAATACTGATGTACAAGAACGCAAGAAAAGGTGGCGGTGTGCTGGGTTTTACGGTACATATAGCTGAGGCTATCATGGACCAAACACAGGGTAGTAAAGACACATGGTTGTGCTGGCAGACTACTGGTTCTCAAAGTGCAACAATTTGTTGATGACACTTCCTTCTTTCAGGAACCTAACAACTCGCAATAAGTCTACTATTGCATTCTCTCCTAAGAGCAAGTTGGGGTGGATAGGAATGTATTCGTTGTAAAATACTGTGAAATGCTTTTTTTGTTAGTTTTTCCAGTTTTCTGCATGAAAATAAAACGTGGTTTACTGTGACCACTTCATGACATAGTGCACAAAAAGGATTTCGTCGTTTCATGAGCATGAAGTTATGTGTAAGATAGGTATGTTTGATGCGAAGGTGACAACTTCAGTAAAGTGTTCTTGGTGTTGACGCAACTTCCATTCACCACGGATTAGCTTTACCAGGTGCAGTTTTTGTTGACCAAGTTGACTGCCATTTCTTTATTAGTTTACTCTCTACTAGTTTCAAGCAATCTTTGTGCAGAATATTTACTTTCCCTGGTTTGCTTTGGTGGGCTCATGCCGCCCATATGTTGGCTCTTTTGTTACCAGCCATGGTATAATTGGCTGTAAGCACCTAAATTTGAATATACCAAAAAAAAAGTAAGACAAAAGTATGATACATAACAATTAACATTAAACTTGGGAAAAGAAAGCCATGTTAGATTGCTAAAAGTCAGCGCCTGTTGTGTCTTTGGCAAATGTCCACAACTGCGTTCTGCACTGTTAACTTGCGAATCGAACTTTAAAGAACGAAGAGGTGCTAAGCTGCTCTGCTAGCCGAACTTCTATATTAACAATGAAGGCTTCGAGTGCATATATAAAATGAGCATTATGCAAATCTGTTCCAAATGCAAGTCCGACATGCACAAAAAAATTTTCAGTTCGTTCCAACTGGAGCTCGTTTGTTGCCTTCCATTTCTGCATCGTTTCCTTTTTTAATGCGTTGGCATTAGAGGCCCTATTGCAAGCCTCCGCCTGTGTCGGCGTATGAATGATTGTGTAATGTTCCTGTATATCCTCCCGCTGGGAGCATGGAGCATATACAGGAACACTATGGCTGTGTACACAGAAGAGCCACCTAGCTGCCACCTGCCTAGAGAAAGAGGGAAACTAATCTCCACTTGTATAAGGAAAGGACGGAGAGGCCACCTCCTCCCCACCCCCTCGTAAAAAAAAATGTGGTTAAATAAATGACTAAAGAAGATGAGTAATAATGACTAAGAATTACCCAGCAAGAATCAAAACGACTAATAATGATCTAAAAAAAATGGAAGAACGTCTGTGATGTTCTCATGTGTGAAAAGTTTCGCGAGCGGATAACGTTGCGTATGGTCGAAAAGAAACTTCGCAGCAACACAGATCGTTTCAGAGTGCACAAAGGCTTGTAATACAAGCGCATTGCAAATGCGTAATGCAATTATTTAGCGCCCCTTAATTTTTTTTTCGTGCTGTTTTTCATCGTGCATGTTCGCTGACTATTCCTGGGTGCTGCAAAAAAAAAAAATCAAGATTTTTTTTTTTGATAGTCAAGGACGAAAGTAGCAAGTAGCAATTGCTACTTTCGTCCTTGACTATCATTGATCGACAGGAATTGGGATGTACTAATCATAAACTGCAAGCGCTTCGCAGAGACTGTCTCAACGCAAACGCGCGGAATCGAAGCGGAAAGTGAGCAGGAATTGAATCCAAACACTCACCAAGGCCGGCGAAATTCGGCTCATCGACACCCTCTCCGTCGTCGACGACTTCGACAAGTTTGCTGCCGTAGTCCTTTAGCTTGACACCTGCCAACACAACGCGCATGAGTGTGCTGTTGCAATCTCCTTTTATTAGAAGCCGCGCAAGTATTGGACACATGCTTACTGATGTTCTTAGCCCCGGCATCGATGCTGTTCTCAACCAACTCCTTCACAGCTACGGCCAAGTTTAGAACCACCTGTCCGGAGCATATCCGATGCACCGCGCCACGGTCTATTGCTTTTATTTCCTTACTCATTCTCTCCGCATCGCAGCCACGCCGGCTGATGCGTGCCGGAGGAGCGGTGCACCAGACTCCACCGACTGATGCAAACTGTCGGCTGTCCGTTCAATTCAGATACCGTGACTGCGCCAACTGCGCCAATCGCGATCAGGACCGATCGAAACTGAGCGATTTCCTGTTGGAGCGCTAAAAATCGCGCGCATAAAGATGATGATGATAATGGCGATAGAAGTCAATAAATTTTCTGTATCTAGTGGGCGCAAAAAACTTATACAAAATAAAATAAAAAAGAGAAATAAAAAACATTTCGCTGAACGACTTTTTGCACCTTGGACCAACGTTTTTTCTCGGATCGCACGGCCGCCGTCAAAGCGGCGGCGCTGAAGTCGCGCCATTTTTGTATTTTCAAAAGACGAATGGACGTCGTTAACCGCGCAAGCCGTTGGTTGGCTGGCGCGCAGTCGTCGCTTCCCGCCGCAAAGATGTCCGTTACGTTAAGCCTTTCCGCGCTGGCATCATTCAGCGCTTAGCTCGAGCGCTGTCGGTTAGCGCTAGCGCAGCTGCGGTTGGCTCGTTTAGGCGTGGGTCACCGACGGCCGCGCGTTCTTGTGCGCACCTGGAGACTTCGCGTGCGTCTAACGGCGTGGCCATGTCGTCGGACGGACTCGACGAACTGGACGATCTGCCGACGGGAGGCAATCAGCAGAATGGCGAAGCCGCCGCCGGCGGGAACAAAGGAGGCGGCAAGGGCCGTCTCTCGGTGGAGCGCATCTACCAGAAGAAGAGCCAGTTGGAGCACATCTTGCTCCGGCCCGACACCTACATCGGCTCCGTGGAGCCGATCACGCAAAGCATGTGGGTCTACGACGGCGAAGAGAACGGGGGCATGAAGAACCGCAGCATCACCTTCGTGCCCGGCCTGTACAAGATATTCGACGAGATCCTGGTGAACGCGGCCGACAACAAGCAGCGCGACAAGAGCATGGACTGCATCAAGATCGAGATCGACGCCGAGCAGAACCGCATCTCGGTGTGGAACAACGGTAAGGGCATTCCCGTCGTCGAGCACAAAGTGGAGAAGATGTTCGTGCCGACGCTCATATTCGGTCACCTGCTCACCTCGTCCAACTACAACGACGAGGAAAAAAAGGTGACCGGCGGCCGTAACGGCTACGGCGCCAAGCTGTGCAACATATTCAGCACCAAGTTCACGGTCGAAACCTATTCCAGGACCGAGAAGAAGCTCTTCAAGCAGGTGAGACGCCGCTTCAGACGCGTGTAGTGAGACGCCGCTTCAGACGCGGCGAGTAGTTTGGCTGAAAAATGCGACGCGCGCAACCGTCGAGATTTCGCTTGTGCGCGAGTTGACACCATTGACATAAGGCTAGTGGAAAACCACGCTTTCTATTGATTTTGCTCTGACGCGTTCCGAAAGTCTATAGTTTTTCCCCGTTGTTTGTCACTCCGGTCGTCGTCAAGCCTAGTGAAAGTACTTTTTTAACGTGCCTAATTGAATAAGGATGATTAAAATAGCTGACACGCATAGTCGATAATGAATGGGGAGACAGTGACGAAATGATCGGTGTGACCTCATTCATTGAAACGTGCTGTTTAACGGTTTTGGAAGGGAGAGCCGTTTCGCTAGCTTCTTCCAAATAGAACATACGTTGGTACTTGAGTTTTCTTATCTAAACGAGGAGTTTGGGTCAAAGCCTGTGCTGGGGCCATCGATAATGTGACTAGTTCATACGATGGTGACTGTTCTGGACTGGTTTTAGGGCAATTACAAGCTGACTAGTTTGGACAAGCCCCAAGCCTATCGAATTAGCAGGTCATAGAACTGTCTTAAATAAACTTTTTATCATTTGCAGTTGTGTACTTAGTGCGGTTCCAGAATATATCTTTGATAAACTAAGTTACCATAAGGCAATGATTACCATCTGATTGAAGATGGCTAATGAGCTGCTTTTGTATGTCCAGCGTGGTAGCTGAGGAGTTTTCTTTTTTTTGTTGTTTGTTAGTCTCATTCAAAAGAACAGGCCAAAATTTGGGGCCTGGCTAAGCTCCACAGGAAGACATAAGGCAGTGTCCTGCAGACGACAGCATGACATGAGAAAAAAAAACTGAAAAGGGCAAAAATTTACGCGTGGTACAATTTGCAACTAGGAGTTCTGGGACTAGGACAATTTGAAAACAGGCAGTTTCACGTCTTGGTTACAAGTGAAACTTCTAGAAGTAATAAGAAGAGTGTTAAGTGAAGCCATTTCATCAGGAAGCTTGTTAAGAATTAGTGGAACATGGTAGAGGTAGGCATATTTAGCTTATCTTGTCAGAATTGTATGCTCATCTAAGTCGTCTGCAGCGCTGTGAAGGCTGTGGCGATCTCAGCCAATCGGAATGGCGTGCGCTGCAAAACATGTTCCTCTGTGCCCCTCACCTTGCGACTGGTGGCTCCATCCCTGGGAAGGAAAGAACACAAGTGTCCAGCTGTTGCACGCAGGATACTCAGGCGGATGCCGTGTTTACTAATGGCGGCGCATCGCTTCACAGCAGGCCTCCGCAGTGCTGTGTTCGTGCGGACTTACTCTGTTAATTTAACCAGTGAATGAAGCGCTTTCTGTACTTTCAAAACACCATCCTGAACTACCTTTTCAATCACTGCAATAATTGTTTAAAAAAATATTAGCAACACTGCTCAAATATTTGAGGGACTATTTGTTGTTTCCTTGGCCCTGGTGGCCGCGATAGCTGTACCTTTCACAGTGCTGCAGACAACTTGTGAGATGAAATATTGTTTGCAGAAATTGTGTGCGTGGTGGAGGGCAGTGGGTAGGTGTATAGGGAATTGCATATTCTTTGGACCGTGTCTGTTTGGACTGAAGCTGCGTATTGTCCAAGGATTGGGTCTCTCTTTACAGAGGCAGTAGTTTTCAAAAAGTAAAAGCAACTATGTTCTGACTCGCGCTGTTTTCCACTCATGCTAGGTATGGGAGGACAACATGAAGAAAACCACCGATCCCAAGATCCGGACCGAGCCAAAGGGTGATGACTTCACCAAGATCACCTTCCAGCCGGACCTGTCCAAGTTCAAGATGGAGAAGCTGGACGCCGACACGGTCGCCCTGCTTTCGCGCCGTGCCTACGACGTGGCGGGCTGCACGCGTGGGGTCAAGGTAATCAGAATGTGTATTTCGCAGAAGATAATACGGAGGGTGCCAAATAGCTGCCCTGGCTTATGACTGATCCATTAGAAACATTGTCAAATTTAAAAGTCCTTTTCTGTCGTAGTGCTATGCAAAACAGTGTTTAGTCTGGCGTGTTTGACTCCTCGCTGAAAACCATTTTAATGAGGACACATAGTTCGATGTTAACGCGATATCTTTAAAGGCCCCGTTCTGCAGGAATTCCTGCGTCGACGTTCTGAGCAAGAATTCACGGCCGTGGCTCTGGGAGGTGATCCCCAGAGAGCAACCCGGGAGGCAGGTGGGCCACTTAGGTTATGTGACCTTGCGGTGTGATCACAACCTGCCCACCGGATAGTGAGCAAATTGCCCTCCGTGGCAGGTAGCAGTTAATGGCTGGTCACTCGGGAATACCAACCTGGGCCACACAAGCTCACTGCTCGGAGCAGGTGCAATGGCGCATTGCTTAACCACTGCACCAGGAAGGGTATGAGGAATCCCAGGAATCTATGAGTGTAAAGTAGAGAATGACGTTAGCATATATGGGAATTAATCCATTATGCTATCGCGTCATAACCCTTAGGGCGGAGCTTAAGTGTCCCCTCCAAGTTTGTTTTAGGCTAATATTAAGTTATTCTGTGGCTCCTGTGTGGGGATGTTGATGCAGGTCTACCTGAACGGCAAGCGGCTGCCTGTCAAAGGCTTCAAGGATTACGTGCAGCTCTTCCTCAAGGACAAGGAGGATGAGGTGGGCAACCCGCTCACAGTGGTCCACGAGCAGGTCAACGACCGCTGGGAGGTGGCCGTGGCGCTGAGCGAGACCGGGGAGTTCCGCCAGATGAGTTTCGTCAACAGCATCGCCACCACCAAGGGTGGCAGTCACGTCGACTATGTGTCCGAGCAGCTGGTCAAGCGGATCCTGGAGAACGTCAAGAAGAAGAACAAGGCGGGCGTCAAGATCCTGAACAAGCAGGTCAAGGACCACCTGTGGATCTTTGTCAACTGCCTCATCGAGAACCCCACGTTTGACTCCCAGACCAAGGAGAACATGACCCTGCAGGTCAAGAAGTTTGGCTCCAAGTGCGAGCTGAGTGACAAGTTTTACAACCAGGTGAGATCATTGCTTTTCACCAAGTGGTGCTTGCCCCTTCATGCTTCCATTCTGGGTGTCCGCCCTAAATCCTTCTTGTACCAGATAATTTGAAACAAAAAATTCAATGATTCAAAAAGGATAGACGCTAGCGCAATGCGATTTCTCACATAAAGGAACTGAAAAACATTGTGTAGCGAACCATGACGGCCGCGCCTGATGCCGCGTAGGCAGATCATTGACCAAGTGCCGATGAAGATGAGGAGCCGGTGAAAGACGAAGTTTCGCCGCGCTGCACGAGATCACTTGGTTTTTGGACTGACCGTCGGCGCTGCTCGCTGTCCTGCTCGTCGTTTTGTGTCGCCCGCCGTGAACTCTTTCCCCTGACTTATTTGTGTACAAACCCCCTTTCATTTGGATTTTTCTGACTATAAAAACATTGTCAGAGTGGTTAGTTGCATTTCCCACCGAGAGGTGGCACTACGTTATGTACCACCTGTCAGTGATATATGCAACTATCCCGGCTATAAAACTTTTTGTTATTGCAGCGGAGGCCTTGTCTTTCTGTGCATTTGTAGGAACACTGCGTTGTGCTACTATTTTATACCACTTTTGAAATTATTGAATTTCGACTATCACCTTGTGTAATCAGCATAGTTCTTGCATTGCCTTGGCGTTGCTTCGGCTTCCTGCTGGTGTTTGATGCTTTGCAAAAAAGGCATCCTGCTGAGACTACAAATAAAAGCACATTTTTCATCTGATTATAGATCGCCAACTGCGCCCAGCCAGGTCGGTGCTTTGAGCGGTGGCTCATACTGTCTTGCAGGTGCTCAAGTGCGGCGTGGTGGAGGCTGTCATGTCCTGGGTGAGCTTTAAAGCCCAGAAGCAGCTGGGCCAGAAGTGCTCGGCCAAAAAGCATTCCAAGCTGAAGGGCATCCCCAAGCTGGAGGACGCCAACGATGCGGGCACGCGCAACTCGGTCGACTGCACGCTCATCCTCACCGAGGGGGATTCGGCCAAGAGCTTGGCCGTCTCCGGTCTCGCCGTCGTCGGCCGGGACAAGTTTGGCGTGTTCCCGCTCAAGGGCAAGATCCTCAACGTCCGAGAGGCCACCCATAAGCAGATCCTGGAGAATGCCGAGATCAACAACGTCATCAAGATCATGGGCTTACAGGTGAGTCCATAAGTCTTTCTGGTCTTCAGCATAGCTGGGAAGTATTTACTATAAAATGAAAGCCTTGCAATTGCACACCACTTTTCAGAGAGACAAAGATAATCGGCTGTGCAAAAGAAAAAAAAAGGATGTAGTAACATGCCACACTACAGCACTGTTAGTTTCACTTCTGTTTGTGGGTGTGGTAACAAAGTGGTAAGGTAAGCTGATTTACCTGCTTTGCTGTTGACTTGCAGCGCCAGTTGGTTAGGAACGCTTGGTGGTGAAGAGCCCATCTTTGAGGACTAACTGTAGTAGAAGTCAAGCTGCTGCTGCCGATGTGGATGTCCTCCTTATGCATGAGGCCTTGCTAAATTACCGTTTTGAGGCCAATGTTTAGTTATGTGGAACCAGGAAATGTAAGGACCATCCGAACATCATGGTCCTGGGGTCATTGTGTGCACAGCTGAATAAAGAGACCTGCTTTCCTGTTCCTTGCAGTACAAGAAAAAGTACGAGTCTGTGGAGGACCTCAAGACGCTGCGATATGGCCGTCTCATGATCATGACTGATCAGGACCAGGACGGCTCGCACATCAAGGGCCTGCTGATCAACTTCATTCACCACAACTGGCCCTCGCTGCTGAAGCTGCCCTTCCTGGAAGAGTTCATCACGCCCATCGTCAAGGCCACCAAGGGCAAGACGGAACTGTCTTTCTACTCGCTGCCCGAATTCGAGGAGTGGAAAGCGGCCACCGACGACTGGCAACGCTGGAAAGTCAAGTACTATAAGGGTCTGGGCACCAGCACGGCCAAGGAGGCCAAGGACTACTTCCTGGACATGGCGCGGCACCGCATCAAGTTCAAGTACCAAGGGGGCGAGGACGACCGGGCCATCGAGCTGGCCTTCAGCAAGAAGATGATTGAACAGCGCAAGGAGTGGCTCCGCAACGGCATGGAGGAGCGTAAGCAACGCCGTGAGCTGGGGCTGCCGGAGTTGTACCTCTACGGCAAGGACACCCACAACATCACCTACGAGGACTTTGTCAACAAGGAGCTCATCCTCTTCAGCAACATGGACAATGAGCGGTCCATCCCTTCACTGGTCGACGGGCTCAAGCCGGGCCAGCGCAAGGTGCTCTACACCTGCTTCAAGCGTAATGACAAGCGCGAGATCAAGGTGGCACAGCTGGCCGGATCCGTGGCCGAGCACTCGGCCTACCACCACGGTGAGGTGTCCCTCATGTCCACCATCATCAACCTGGCGCAGAACTTTGTCGGCAGCAACAACATCAACCTGCTGCAACCCATTGGACAGTTCGGCACCCGTCTCCAGGTGGGTCTTTGCTTTACAGCAACAGCTGCAATTCAGCACCGGCGTAACGTGGAGGTGAAACAAGAAGCAAAGGGTAGGGGCTCCGTTCGCCAGGCTGTGCATTTTGTGGCGTCCTCTATGTGCAGCAGCTGGAACTAATGCTTGCATCACCTTTGAGCAGAGAGGGCACACTGTTTGTGCAGCAAATGCATTCAGTACCACATCCAGCTGGGTCACACAGGTCCGGTAGCTGTCAATGAGGCTTGTTCTTTGACTGAGGCCATTGCAAACTTAGGGGAATACCAGGTTCATTGAGATTGAGAGATTAGTGTCCCAATATTGCAAGTTTTGTGGTGCGCGGTAAAAGCTCTGTGCGTAACAGGATGGTGGTGATGCATTTGAGTAGCCATAACTTGCTTGTTTCGCACTGCATTGCTTGTTCATTGCTCACTGCCGTTGTTTCTTGCATGGCGGCCTCCAGGGTGGCAAAGATGCCGCCAGTCCTCGATACATCTTCACGATGCTGTCACCACTCGCTCGGCTCATCATGCCAGCATCGGATGACCCGGTTCTGGAATACCTGTTTGACGACAATCAGCGCATCGAGCCTGAATACTACATCCCCGTGATACCCATGGTGCTGGTGAACGGTGCAGAGGGCATCGGCACGGGCTGGAGCACCAAGATCCCCAACTACAACCCACGGGAGATTGTGACCAACCTGCGGAAGATGATCGCTGGCGAGGAACCCAAGCCCATGAAGCCCTGGTTCAAGAACTTCCGCGGGTCTGTGGATCAGGTATGCCGGGGAGTGTTGTTGTTGCTAAATTTGGGGCTTGGTGCTGGCGCTGCTTTTTTACCTGTGCCCAGCAGAAGTTCACCAGACTGTCAATATCTGACGTTATGTTTGCACGGTGGGCTGTTAACAACTCCATGGGCCTGTGTAGAGTTCAGCGTTTGTTCCCTACGCACCACTCGTGCTTCCTTGACACAATCACTTGGCTCCAGAGCATTGCGGAGAAAGCAATGTCTCCATTACTTTCAGCACTCCTCTGCTGCCAGAAGTCTACTGGTTGACCTACAGTCCCGTGTTTTGCGGACTTTCGTTTGGCCTGAATGCATGTCTTCATTGAAAGTTGTTCTTGCACCTAGAAAGTTCAATTTCCCGGCACGTTTTAGTTCTGCCCAGAGTTTTGTCAGATAACTCGGAACTCCTAGCATTTTGTTACTAATGGTCCCTTCACTGCAGGAGCTTAGAAAAAAAAATTCAAAAGCTGGGAGGTTTATGAGAAAAAAAAAAAGGCTTAAAACGGCACAATTAAATTTAGGTATCACATGTTGCGGCGCATAAGTCAACCCCCCCCCCCCCCCCCTTCCCCCTTCCCCCCGTTTTCGCTACATGAAGCGCCATGCGTCCTGCCTGAAACGGGCTCTGGCATGAGGCACGTACCACCCACGGCTTAGCTGAAACTACCTTAGAACCCGCACTTAGGTAGACTCCATATATACGTCCGCCCCTCCTCAGTTTCAGATGCCTGTCTTGGACAAGAAAAGCGTCGACTTGATCTGGCAATGTACTGTAATTTTGATCCTTCCGAATTCTATGACGCTGCTGCACGCAAATGCACAGATACATATGGTTAATTAAAAGCAGAATTCAGCACCCCTGCACCACCTGCTGATGCATTATTGTGACCATAAAATTCTTGCTGCTTTATGTTTTACCGTTAAGGCTACCTTTTGCATAAATTTATCTCGTTAAATATGTTGGAAAAGGTCATTCCTGTGGTTGTGTTAACAATTCATGTAGGTTCGCGAGTAGAAATAAAGATTATTCACACTTCGTATTGTAGGCGATACGCGGGGCATTATGGGGTGTGCCCAGTGCCTTGCTTGTGTGCTGTAGCGGGCCCTTATGTGCACAGGTGGAGCCCCAGCGTTTCCTGATCAGCGGAGAGGTGGCCATCCTGAGCTCGACATCGATTGAGATCACAGAACTGCCCATCCGTACATGGACCCAGGCCTACAAGGAGTCTGTGCTGGAGGCAATGCTGCACGGCAGCGACAAGGTGCCCCCGCTCATCACGGACTACAAGGAGTACCACACGGACACCACCGTCCGCTTCGTGGTCACCATGACTGAGGAGAAACTGTCCAAGGCCCGGGACGAAGGCCTGCACAAGGTGTTCAAGCTGCAAAGCTCTCTCACCACCTCCTCCATGGTGCTGTTTGACTCCAAGGGTGTGCTCACCACTTTCCGCACGCCCGAGGAGATCCTCAAGGACTTCTACTCCACGCGCCTCGAGGGGTGAGACCGCTCTTCTGGGCCTACGGTGCCTTTTACAGCAAGAGCTGTTAATGTCTTGCGCCGTCCTGATGGCGGCGTCCGCGGGAGGATAGTGGAGTGTAGAAGCCGCATCGAGGGTAGAGATTGGAAGTGGTGAGGGCAGAAAAATGGGCAGTCACATGATCCGTACCCTTCTCCCACTACTGTATAGGCAGTGTGGAAAAACTTGCTATCCATTTCTTTTGAAACGAAAGCTTCAGTACGCTAGGTTTTCAAGAGGGCAGTGTCAGTGCGGTCACGTGATACCTGTCAAGGGATGTCATGGCAGATGTCAAGTGGCAGGTCATGTGACCTACTGACGTCATCACAATCTGCCCACCATGGCAGGTGGCAATTGCCCCATTGGGCGTTTCATCGACGCTTTACAGACAGTGTGTGTGGCGTTTGTGAAAATAGCCATGCTAAGGAAGCTTTCGCTTCCCGCCAAGGTTAACGAAAGTTTAAAGCACAGTTAATTTTTTTTTTTTTAGACACAGCAAATTAGGAATTTAAAAAATATGCCATGAGAAAATTCTTATGGGAATATGTTTGATTCAAAAGTTGCACACCTCTGAGACTGGGAATGCTGTAGCCTTGCCGGTAATCTTGAAGGTTGTAGAGCTAGAAATAGTCTCCGAATTTAGCATGTTTTAGTAGTTTGTCTGCATCGCTTCTCTAGATGGCTGGTGCGGCCACTTCTGCCTCTTGAACCATTTGGTGTGCGCTTTCCAGGATCAGTCCTCGTGGGCACTGAAGTCAGATTATGGACTCTTTTCTTTCTCGGCACAGTATCCCACTAGCACAAAGCAAGAAGCCGCTCTTTCTGCCATTCTTGACATTTTACCTGATACAAAAGCCAGCTCCAAGGTGCTTATAGTCGCTGTTACTAGAGCATCGTGTGACACAGTGACTCGGCTCAGCAACTTTGTGTGTCTGAGAATAACTTTTTCTGCATGCAGGTACAAGAAGCGCAAGGCGTACATGATGGGGCTGCTCTCAGCCGAGGCCAAGAAGCTGGAGAATCAGGCCCGTTTCATCCTTGAGAAGATTGACAACCTGATCAAGATTGAAAATCGGCGCCGCAAGGAAATGATTGCGACGCTGCGCGAGCGCAACTACGACCCGGACCCGCTGGTCGAGTGGAAGAAGCAGCAGAGCCAGCAGCAGGACAAGCCAGACACGCAGGACGAGGGTGAGGAGGACGCTGAGGGAGGAGACAAGGATGGGGAGGCAGGCAGCGCCGGCTACAACTACCTGCTGGGCATGCCTCTGTGGAGCCTGACGCGGGAACGCAAGGAGGACCTGCTGGCCAAACGGGACCAGAAGAGGGAGGAGGTGGAGACGCTGCGGCGCAAGACGCCCGAAGACCTCTGGGACGAGGACCTGAACGCACTCATGACCAAGCTGGAAGAGGTGGAGAAGGCTGAGCGAGATGAAGAGAGTGCTTCTGGGGCCAAGGCAGCTGGTCTGAAGTTGGCATCGTCCAAGGGCGGCCGGGCCAAGGCGGCATCCAAGAAGATGGAAGCCGAGACGCAGCCATCGCCGTTCGGCGAACGTGTTGCACCCAAGGTGGACTGGGAAGCGAAGAAGAAATCCGAGAAGGGTGCTGGGCCTGGCCGGAAGCCCAAGAAGTCTGAGGAAGGCGGGCCGAAGAGCGAAGGGGGAGGAGACGACGGCGACAGCACGACGCCAAAGCCCGCGCCGCGCAAGCGGGCGCCCAAGGGCACGAGCGAAAAGAAGAAGACACCGAAGAAGCGGCGCAACAGCTGGTCTGGGTCAGACACTTCGGACGAGCAGTCAGCGATGAGCTTTGGCTCGGACGACGACGAGAGGCCAGTGATCCCGCCTGAAAGGCAAACGTCGCGGCGAGCGGCACTAGCCCGGCCAAAGTACAAGATTGACGACAGTGAGGAGGAAGATGACGATGATGACATGGGTGAAACGAAGCCCAACGAAGGTGTCATTGAAGACGGTGGGGACTCTCAGGAGGCAGCCCCCGAGGAAGACAGGCAGGAGAATGGCCGCGTTCGCAGTGCATTTGACAGCGACAGTGATAGCAGCCTGCAGCCTCTGACCAAGCGGATCAGTCAGGGTGGGAAGGACAACTCTGAGAATGCATTTGACTCGCTCTTTGGGGGCAGCAGCTCTGCGGCTGGATCAAAAGCTAAGGGCAGTGGCTCAGACAGTGAGCCACCACGCCCAGCACCCAAGCCGGCCCCCAAGAAGGCACCGGCAAAGAAGAAGCCCCCAAGAAGCGACTCTGATGCTTCGGACGTCGATGAGGAGGAGGCACCCAAACCAAAGAAAGCCCCTGCCGCACGCAAGCCCGCGGCTCCCAAGAAGAAGCCAGCGCGCAGCGGTTCCGACGCGTCTGGCCTGGACGATGACGATGATGACTTCAAGCCCAAGAAGGCAGCACCTGCACGAAAGCCTGCGGCTCCCAAGAGCCGAAAGAAGAAAGCTGCTGACTCCGATTCAGATGGTGGTCCGAAGAAGGCGAAACCAGCAGCGAAGAGGGCAAAGAAGGCGCCGTCCTCGGACGACGATGACGGCGAAATATCGGGTAAAGACACTGCAGCATCCATGGCACCTCGTATGACGACGGGCCGCGCCAAGGCACCGGTCAAATACAACTTTGGAAGTGACAGCAGTGAAGATGAATTCTAAGCAGCTGTGCACACACCTTTGTTTGTTTTTGGATCTGCTGTGCTTCGTTAGCTTTTGCTTTTAGACTTGTTGCACAAGGCTATCATTCCCCCACCCACCCCCCTCCCGTTGTCATTGATGCCACCTTTTTACTTTCCTTTTACATTCCATGTGCTCCTTCCCATCAGATGACTACTTTTAAAGAAGAATTTCCCTTTCTGCTCAGCAACACCCCTTTTTCATTCTCCTCCTGACCTAGTTGTCATTCTCTGCCCTGTCCCCTCCCGTACCTTTCATTTCTGGTAAAATGCTCTGGAAAGGTCTCTAGGGGCAAAGGCATCTCACTCTTGCTTCGACAAAGTGCCCCCTTGGGGGCTTTCATTACTTCGACATCATTCAGCGTAGCTGGTGACTTTGTTTCTTGTTCGTCCCTTTCAAAAATTCATCGCAGAGGTGAATTATTCACCTCTCTGTTCATGGCAGGATGCCCTGCATTACATCTGTCCTCCACACTGGACGACTTTGCGTAGATCATCACCACATTTACCCCATAACATATATGCTGAAACAGCCTTTATTCCAGTTCTGCATCAACTTTATTTCGGCGGTGGTAACTGACACAGCTGATGCATCATACATGAACACTGTGTAAATAGGGCACATCAAAGTTTTAAGACATCACTCCTCTGGGGTACTTGATTGGTTTGTGGATGGAATAATGCTAATACTTAGCCTAACCACAAATCTCAGCTTATCATAAGCTTGTTGATCAAGACTTTAGGCTTTTGCTCACTGTTTGGTTTTGGCAGGTTTGTGACGACAACCTTGGTTCTGCCGAGATGAGCGAAGAGCAGCCTGTATGAATTCTGCACAGTGGCTGCCGGCGTGTTCACTGTTCTAAAAGCACAGTGTTTGTTTGTCTGCCCGCTAAACCTTTCTAGCGCATTGTACCACCAGCACCATATCCTCCCCAGCCTTGCATTTTCATGTTATTAACTCTCTCATGCCATTTTATCCTGCCATCGCGTTAACAAGTTTTGACCGAGGCATATACTGTTGATGTGCTTTCAGTTTTGTAACTACCATGTGCTGTCATTGTTTTGTTATGCATTTAACAAACCGAGGTGCAAAGCAAGGAAGCTTCAGCTGTTCTGTAGGCCTTGGGTGTGTGCAGGTGTGGTCTCTAGGAAATGAATACTTATTTAAAAGAAAAAAAGTTACCCTCATGCCCACTTGCTCCAGGCATTTTCTTGGTAAGGAAATGCCTTCATTCGTCTTTTTTAATCTTCTGATGTGTTTTTAATGTTTTTAAGTGTAAGATACAATAAATGGTTTGTGCATATCTTTTTACTGCCGCCTCCATTTATGCCACTGCTTCATTTCCCCTGTGCGTTTCTGTGTTTGGCTTTGAACGCTGTGTGCTGGTTTCATTAGCTCTTTTGTTTGGTTCGTCCGGTGTTACATGCGCAACAAAGTGCTGAAATCTTGATTGATGAAAAAAGGACTACACAAGTGGCAAGGTGAAAAAGACTGAACGGAGCTGTACACATGTGGCAGCAGAAGTGGGTTCATGCCCTCCGTTGTTGCCTTGTAAAATGTCGACCACATCCTCTCTTAAAGAAGATTCAACAGAACTGCATTTTCATACTGCCGACATGCCAGCATTACCGAGTAGTAAATGTATGTTGTACAGTCAACAGCATGCTATTTGGGCGAGTATTTTGATCTGATCATTTGAAGCTTTTGTGGCATGCAAAATGCTTATGCACGGAGTGCCTCGAGACGCTGAGGGCAACTGTACGGGTGTCCAGCGAGAATTTCCTTTCCGTAAAACATTTTCATTTCATTCCGTTACGGCCCGGTTCGGGTGTCCACGAAGATATGCGACAGGCCACGTGTCGTGCCGAACGGGCGTTAGCGTTCCGTGGACTCCTTGGCAGCGCTGCAAAAGAGAGGCGCGATAGCTTCCAAATTTTCACTTCCACGACCGATTTTATGTACGCATTTAAGAAATGCTGCAATGATTGAATGCAAAGGGCTGAACGAGTAACAAAACGCATAAAACGAACAGCAGTGCGCTGGACATACTAGATACACCTGTCAGGCTTATATAAAAAATTCTGCTCTAACTGCTGGCCCATATCTGTTCAACCACCGACCACAAGATAGCTCATGGTAGTCTGCGCTTTTCGATAAGTCATTTAAATTTGGAACTTCCTCGATTGTTCGGAACCGCGAAAAGGTGCAGTTGGCTGCAGCACAGTTTTTGTTGTGACAAGCAAAGCAGCGAAATTTGAGTGTTTAGGGTTTCTCGATGCCAGCTGCCCACGGCGGCGCAGGGAGGCAGACGTGCATCGAGGCACCCTAAGCTGATTTATCCAGTTAGATTTTATTGATCTTATAGACCGCGCTATACTAGCCGCGCCATCTGGGGAACTGCGCGATCCACCTCAGTTCAAGCAGAAACATTGGTTGCCTTGAAATTCGCCAGGTAGCGCAGCCTCTTCAATCGGCTGCTCCGCTCGCCGAAATAGCATGAAATTGAAAATTGGTTTTTGTGGGAAATGAACTTGCCCAGTATCTGTCTCGCATATCGGCAGGCACCTGAACCGCGCTGCAAGGGAAGGGTGAAAGAAGAAAGAGGCGCCGTAGTGGAGGGCTCCGGTATAATTTCGACCACCTGGGGATCTTTAACGTGCACTGACATCGCACAGCACACGGGCGCCTTAGCGCAATACCACCTAGATAACTTGAGCTAGTCTAGGTGGTATTGCTTAGCGTCGATCGCCTCCGTCGAAACGCAGCCGCCGCGGTCGGGTTCGAACCCGGGAACTCCGGATAAGTAGCCGACCACTCCAACCAATGAGCCGCGGCGGGTAACCAGCATGAGAGAAAAATTCGATTAGGTGTTCCGGTTGTTCCATATTTATCTGTCCGGGTTGTAAGAAATAATGCTACGCAAACTACTGGACTATTTGTGATCAACTACAGACCATAAGTTAGCTTATGATTGTGTGTTTTTTTTTACAAGTAATTTCACATTGGAACCTGCCTGGATTGTCCGGAATCGGCGAATAACGCAGTCGTCTGCGCAGATGACTGCAGTTTTTCGCCGATTCCAGGCAATTCAGGGAAGTTCTGATATTAAATTATCTATCGGAAAACGCAGACTATCAAAAGCTACCATTTGGTCGGTGCTTGAGACCAAATAGGCCAGGTGTGTACTCAGCACAAATTTTTACATCCCGGACAGATAAATACAGAACACCCTGTTTTAGGCTGTTTGTACTCTTTTCAGGCTCGGGCGTGTCAAGCAAGCAAGACCTGCGACTCTGAAGGTGGCGTAAGGAGTTGAAAAGTACTTTTTCTTTCGAGAAGCTGGCTAATTTTTGAGTGCTGTCTTATTTATCTATAGTTAGCATCATCATTGCACTGGATTGAATAGGTCAACAGAAGCCAATCCAATGCAATCCCGAGACAATTAGGCGAGCTGTAAAACGGCCAAGGATATGGCGTCTGGATCTCGGTGAGCGGAAATATTTAGTCATTATCACGCGGCCACCTTGTTGTAAAGTTACTTTCTAGGCCCACTACGTAAGGGAAAGTAAACGTTGTTCCTCCGAACAGGACAATGAGAGAGTGAAGTGGCTACCGCCTTCGAGAGCGATTACACTGCTTATCGCAGTTTGTTGAAAGCGTTCTTGGCCAAGGTTCCTATCGCATTCTCAATTTCTTTGCAGCCTTCACGTGTTTATTTACTTATATTTTCACGACAGTGGCACAGTGGGACTCTTCCTGGGCCCGCGCGATGACGATTTTCAAGCAGAAACTGGTAGAACCTGGCGTGAAACGAAACTAACCGCGGAAGCTCTGCCTCTGGCGTGTTTTGCAGCGGTCCCAACTCGCGGGTTTTCTGCTCTGACCACCCGGATGCCGTCCTGGTGGAGGACTACCGGGCCGGGGACATGATCTGCCCGCAGTGCGGCCTTGTTGTTGGCGACAGGTGCGCTTGTTTTCTTCCTTACCGCCCGAGGACACCGGTCTGCGTCTCGCTCGATTATTCGTGCCGCACCCGGGCTTATGTCAACACATAGTCTCGACTGGCTTTTTTGAAAACTGCTAGCTTCAAGAGTGGTTGTGCCGCGTTGACGCCTAGGTGGGGACAACTGCGTTGTTGTCTCAAGCGAGTTGCCGTACGATTCAGCTGGCGTATGTGCGTATTTTCACTCTCTCTTTTAATACAAAGTTTATTTGAATGCAGCTAACAGCAAGTTGTAAAACTGTTGATAATTTCAGGAGTTCAGGAGAGCAAGCTGCCGGGCTAGTTGGTGATGCATGTTGTAAACTAGGAAGCGCAAAATACCGGACGAGGGACAGAGTAAGGGACACAGAAACAGGTAAACAGGTACACAAAGAAAAGCGCTCGTCGGTGTTTCTTTCCGTGTTTTTTAAGCGCTGTCAACAAAAGAATAGATCAGCACAAACTAGCACGACAACTTGTCCTATTCAACTTAATTTGTCCCTTTAAAGGTGAATGAGGCTTTAAACAATTTTTTTGTTTGTTGATTTAATTTCATGACATTTTTTAGCACATTAAAAATAATTTTTTGTCCATGCTCACAAAATTTCACTGTTATAGCTTCAGAAACTTGTCTTCTAATATATATTTTTCTTCTCAATCTTGTGAGAAAGCTGCAAAATTTAAGAAAATGTGGCAGATGGCTGGCTCAACATTCATTGCATTCCTACTGATGTAGTGCAGGTCAAGATTTTCTTGTAATTATTATTATTTTTTGGTTTTGAAATTTTGTGATTCAGTGTGCATTGCAAGTGCAGAGTGAGAAGGGAATTTAAGACAAGAAGTTTAAAATTCACAAATTTGAAAAACAAAGAATGTCTTGACCTGCACGACGATCCAAGGAGGGCCGCAAAACAGATGGGGGTCAAATAGATCAAACAAACGTGGAGAAATGTGCTCCACAAGGTGAGTATCTTGGCAGAAAACCGTAACAGAGAAAAACTGCCATCGTTCGCGCTTTTTCTCCGTAATGCACAGCTTCCTTATTTCACGAAACAATTCCCGGTCGATTTCAGCAACGAAACTTCGGGACAGTATAAAAAACGAGGCATACAAGCAGTTACCACAGTTATGAAAAAAATTAGCTCTTTTGCCTTTTTTTGGGGATTTGAAAGCTGTGTTCTCTGTTAATAGACTTCTCGTGACAGTGCCCAAATTTCATGAACGCATTTAGTGTTAGGGAACAGATTGACTTGTGCACAAGGGAACTGCGAGCATGCTGATATTCCACAATGGGGACAAGAAAGCATTCTATGGCTCCACAAAATTAGCCATAGAGAACACTGCGGACAAGTCTTCTTTATGATCTCAATATTTCACAAAATTCACCTAAAGGCGGTGGTCTGAAATGTTTCAGGAGCGTTAAATTTCGTGAGGGAGAAGTTGCGGCCACCTTAGAGGTTCCCTCTTCCCTGTAAGTGTGCAGACTTCCTGGTACTATGGGGGCAGATAGATACGTTGCATGTGACGTCACAGGCACTATCTTTCGGATGCACAGGCTAGCTTCCACAGTGTACGCAGGAACAGACTGGTGATAAGCAGATTAGAACAGAAAATGCCCAGACTTCCGCCGTGCTTTCTGGACCCAAAGATGGCAACCTCTATGACCGTCAGTGCAAACTGTGTATATTTTGTGCCACTCTCACGGCAAGCAGTAGTGAAGAGGCGAACATAGTTGGGGCTATTTTCTCCTGAAGGGAACACTGAGAACAACCCCATCCAAATTTTTTTCTCTAAGAATTGATTCTGTGCCTCTCTGCACGTGCGAAATGCACTGCTGCTAGAATAAAAAATAATTTTAAACTTGAGAATGCATTGGTAATCCTAATGAGAACTGAACGTAATAGCGATCTCGGGCGGCATCTCTTGACGCTGCGGTGTACTCCGTGCGCCCGTAGTTCTGGTGGCCGCCGCATGGCAATGCCACTATGACACGGCAAGTAGAGTCACTGGATAAGTTTTTAGAGAAGCGCGTTCCTTTTTCCCCTGGTTGCTAGTATCGGAAGAAATTCTGGTGACACTTAAGTAGCCTTAAGAGTGCGATGTGATAACGTTGCTAACTAAGCGGTATGTGGTAGTTGAATAAAGATCTGAACTATAGGACTGAACAGACATTTTTCTTCTTTACACATTTGCTTTGGTTTATTCAGAGGCACTATGTAATGGTTTTGGAATGACGTTACGACCCTCTAGATGAATGAAGTATTGTGTTATGGCATCATTTCTGTAGAACTTTTTGATCATTGTAGGGGTGTTTGAATTACATGCGTCTGGCCCTGTAGACCAATGAGAAATTTCATTGTGACCAGGAGTTTTGTTATGAGCCCATTAGGAATTTCGTTGTGACCCTGGGGTATTTGCCTAACGTCCACTCTCACGATGTCACATTAAAAACTGCTCTCTCCCTTGTGTTGACAGGATAGTGGACGTGGGCACCGAGTGGCGAGTCTTCCCCAATGAGAAGAGCAACAACGATCCAGCTCGTGTTGGAGCCTCTGAGGCAAGCACCTGGGGACACTGTTACATGCTCACATGCACCTTTCATGTTGCTCATTTGACTTGGACATGCCACAGTGATGAACTGTTTTGAAGGCGAACATGTGATCAGAGGGACTCGGTGGCTTTGACGTTCAAGTGTGCCCACGCAGCAGTCTCGGTCTATCTCCTAATGTGCGCAAGGCATTTACATGCATCCTGAGGAGATGGAATGTGGCACTGAACTGTGTCACTCAGGTGGTGTTTCCTGAAGGAGGTCTGCAGACTCGGAGGCATGCAGTAGCGAGGCTACATTTGTAAGTTCTTAGAGGACACTGGCGTTGTCGGCCAGTGGCAGGAGTAGTACTTGGTTAGACTGTGCAACACAGGTGGAACAATTGCCGACATGTCCATTGTAACAGTAATGATAATCCTGCCTGCCCCTTAGCACCACCACCAGCAAGGTTGCAGGATTGGATCATTGCTGCCATGGCCGCATTTCAAAAGAGGTGAAATGCAGAACTGTCACTGTGTCATGCAATGTCAGCAGTCCATGTTGGGCTAGTAGGAGGTAATGCTGTTCATAATAAAAGCTTCATATTGTGTGAAAAACTGAATGGTCAGGGAAGAAATGTATGGAAGTAGTGACGCTGTCAGTTCAGTGTTGGCACACATTGAAGAATCTCAGGAGGTTGAAATTAATCTGGCGCCCTCCACTATGGCATTCCTCTTAGCCTGCATGCAGTTTCAGGGCATCAAGTCGCATATACCTTGCGAGATAGACGTGTTATACAATTTGTGTGGCTTTAGCCATGCAACGTGGAAAATTTTGGCATAGGCAAAGCTTCTGCAAAATATTTTCAGTGTCAGAATAGGTCTAGGTAGCAGCTATCCATCATCAAGAGCTTTATTTGTGTCTGGTTCGAGACAAACGCAATCATTGCCCAGTCTGAACTATGCAAGCAGAGTGCCGATACGATGGTGTGTTTAGAATTTTGTGATTTCCCTCGCAATTTCATGGCTCCTTTCAGTAGGGAAGAATGCATTTAGCTGCCATGAAAGCATTCAAAAGAGTGGCTATAACTGGCTTTTTGAGCCCTGTATGGGCTATTTTGGTAGAGAAGTATTTTTAACTTAAATGGCAAGTAGCACCTGAAATGGTTGACAATAGAGTGGAAGGAAAGCCTTTAAGAACGGGTGCCCTGTGAAAGTGTTGCCAGGTCCTGACAAAGAGTGTAAACAGTGGTGGTTGGAGCTTGCACTTTGTTTCTACACTGAAGTTGATTAGTTTGTGTGTGTGTGCGCGTGCGTGCATGTGTGCGTGCGTGCGTGCATTGTTGGTACCTAAATGAAAGTTGCTAATCCACTTGGTTACTGATCAGATAGTGCATGCATCAGAATGTTTGCTGCCTGTATTATTATGCAACAACTGCATACTTACTGTTGTTCTGCTAGCTGTTCAAAAGTGCTTCTTTGTTTCTTGGAGGAGTTTGACATTGAGTGAACTGCTTTGCAGAACCCTCTGTTGAACGGCAGTGACCTGGCCACAATGATTGGCAAAGGCACTGGGGATGCCAGCTTTGACGAGTCGGGCACAGCGAAGTACCAGAATCGTAAGACGGTGAGTGCAGTTCAGTCTGCTAGGACTCCAACTTTTATGCAATAGCATAGAAGTCTCGTTGAGCGAAAACCCAGAGACCGCCATCGCCACACCTGCCACCTGCCAACCGTCGTCCTTTCCTCTCCACTTGTAGGGGAGAGGCGGGGGGCACTTCTCTAAGAATGGCTCGACTAATCTGAAAGTAACTAAAAGGGATGCAGTAAAAATTAATAAAATAAGTGATCATAATATAGAAGTAGAATTGGAACAGAATCAAAAGTAGAATAGAAGAGCGGAATGCTATTGCATTTCCTCCGCATCAAACCGATTTATCAACCCTAAATTTGTGATATATAATTTGGTGCATCTCAGTCACGATGCATAGAGTTGTGTGGCTCTTAGAGAGCATTTTTGTTGATTGAATTAACCCTGTAATAATCATGCAGTGGATGCGTCACATAAAAATGATAAACTTCCAGGATTTCGGCCCGCCGTGGTGGCTCAGTGGTTAGGGTGCTCGGCTGCTGGGCCGGAGTACCCGGGTTCGAACCCGACCACGGCGGCTGCGTTTCGATGCAAGGAAAACACAAAAGGCACAGTGTTCTGTGGGATGATGTCAGTGCACGTTAAAGATCCCCAGATGGTCGAAATTAATCCGGAGACCTATGTCACCTCTTTCTTCCTTTCTTTCACTCCTACCTTCCTCCCTTCCCTTCTGGTGGGTGCCGTGAGGTCGTAGGGTTCCTGGGGTACCTGGGGTTGGGGGGTCCACCGAGATGTGTGAGACAGTTGCTGCACCGTTTCCTCTCCTCAAGACCAGTTTTAATTTTTCCAGCATTTCGTCACTAGTGGTCCCTGCATTGCTAGGAAATTTGTTTATAAAAATAAGATGACATCATTATTAAATTACCAATTTTTTTTTTTGATTTCTGAATGCCTAAGGCATGCTCATGCAGTAGATAAAAAATTGGCTGCCAGTGGAGCATTACAGCCGCAAAAATTCTCGGCTGTCTTGCGGTTATGGTTTAGCTTTTGCGTGAATTTATTTTTCAGCCGGGCTCCTGCATCTCTGGCAGGTGGCACTATGAGCTTTTTGGATAATTGTGCTTTAAATGGTCATTTCTGAAATTATATTACCAATGAAAGTGGTTTTTACTGTAGGTACACGCTTTCTCCTGGCCTGATGCTCAGCCTATCTGGGGTGAAATGCTTGGAAAGTGGGTCCTTGAGCCCGCTCTGTGTAGGCGAAAAAATTATTGTGCCATGGCAATCTTTTGCCAAGCTGCCCTTGTACCATTAAAATTGACCATCATCAGATAATGCAGTTTTTTTAATGGAAACAAAAATTACTCACAATTTTGCACTCCGTATCACAGGTGCCACAGGCTCTCTATCACTGGGCAGTACGGAATTAACTGTTCTGCCTGCCTTGTTTAGCACTGAATGTACTGTCAGGCCTGTGTTATGCAAGACTGATGATGGAGGCCTGTGCATCGAAGCCCGCATGCAGCTTATCCTCCTGCATTTTTTTTTTTTTTCACGAAGTAGCCTACTTTGTCCTGTGTGGCTCCAGGGCACCTTCTCCAAAATCTGAAGGTCCCCTGTCACTGATTGACTTTCCTCTCCTATTCCATCTTTTGCAGATGAGTAGTGCAGACCGAGCCCTCATGAATGCATTCAGAGAAATCAGTAACATGGCTGACAGAATCAACCTCACAAAGACCATAGTGGTAAGCACTTTACTTGGTATATATTTGCCGAGTGTAGTGAACTGCTGCTTGTACTTCGGTATTTCTGCTATGAGCTTGTTTAGGAATCCTTCCCGAGTCTGTGCAAACAGTACATTCTAGTGTGTGGTCAGGTACGGGCTCATATGCAC
This sequence comes from Amblyomma americanum, assembly GCA_030143305.2. Classification (NCBI taxonomy): domain Eukaryota; kingdom Metazoa; phylum Arthropoda; class Arachnida; order Ixodida; family Ixodidae; genus Amblyomma; species Amblyomma americanum. The sequence goes on from JARKHS020008580.1 coordinate 26,076, forward strand.
AGACACCATCGTTTGCTGCGTCGTCTTGTGTTGCGAGCGAGCATCTATTTCCTGCGAACGTGCACATGTTGACATCAGCACATGCTTCCATATCCCAGGGTGCTACGAGATGATATGAATTTCCGTGCACTGTTGCTAACAAAAGGCAAACCATGCACTGCGGGTGTTGTCGCAGCTGCACTCACGAGGTTTTTATGTCATCCAGGTCTAGAATGGGGCACCTGGTTTATGTCGTCTCTAGAGCAGTGCTGTGGGTGCACTGCGTGAGGTGGATTGTTTTAACAGCAAGAGCTGTATATATGATGTGCCGCTAAAGCATACTGCAGTTTTTGCAAGGGGACAAACAGACGGGCAGGCGGGTGGATGTATGGTATGAAATTTCGATTCTTGCAAAAAAAATCTGTCGAAACTTTTTTTCCCGCTTATCAAGCCCTCCTTCCAAATTGATGTCAACTGTCTTGGAAAAAAAAAAATGGGTTCATTACGGGTAGTATCCGTCATGCAGTGGGTAGACATGTGGACTGTACTTGGAAGGGAGGGGTGAACCCTTTAAGTTCTCATTTAAAAAGAAAACAAAAATGGCTCATTTTGGTACCATAAGAGAATGGCTACTGCCATCTATGTTGTAAAAGGAAGAACACCATTTGCCGGCCTCTGTTTGTAAAAAGCTATCCAGAAACTTGAGAAAGTAGTGGAATACCTATGATGAGATGAGCTCTTTATGAGCAAAAAAGTGGCAGTTGCTCGTGACGAGCTGAGGTCGTCATGAACTTTTAAGGGGTTAACGAAAGGGTGAGAGGAACAAAGATTTAAAAAAAAAGGGTAATGCTTGCACTTGCTGTCGCTTAGTTTCACGAGTTTCCCAGCATTACATAAGCTTTGTCAATTTTTTCACCCTTGAATGTTCCAGATGTGAATTGATGCAAGGCTTTGTAGTTGAACATTGGTCGGTGGCAGCATGGCACCAGTTACTTGTTTCGGGCTGTGCTGGCTGTTTTCGTTGGTGTCCATAAATGTGGTAATGATCTGAAGTACAGTTCACGTTATGCTCTCATCCAAAGATTACCCAGATTTCTTCACCTGCTGCATTTTTTTTTTTTTTGTCTAATCACAAGAAGGGTGCATGTTGGCGCCGTGCTTCATAAATGTGGCTCTCTTCATCTGCAGGACCGTTCAAACCTTCTGTTCAAGCAAGTACACGATGGCAAGACGCTGAAAGGGCGCAGTAACGATGCCATTGCGTCAGCATGCCTCTACATTGCATGCCGCCAGGAAGGAGTACCGCGAACCTTCAAAGGTGTGTATCATCCCCCCCCCAGATTTATTCAGATGTAATGATTCCAGCCGAACAAGTAATTATGCAGATGTTTGTGTCTTGTGTTCACGCTGAAGGTGCACTTTTTTCTGGGGCATGCTCTGTGCTCTCTCTAAAAAAAAGCATGTGAGGGACTGTTCAATCCTTATCCTCGTTGTGTGCTGCCCAAAGGGCATTCCATATGAATAAAGTTACCTGGAACACTTGAGGAACTTAAGTCGAGCAGTGCAAAAGCACTGAAATTTTAACCAAATTTTATTCCAGTTCCATTCTAATTCTATTCCAATTATATTCTATTCCTTTGTAGTTGGTGCAGTTGTAAGTACCAGTACTAACTATTACTGGCTAACATTTCACATTTTCCTGCCTTTAGTTACATCGCACCGTTTCGACCTATCGCGAGTTTTGTAACGCCATTGTTTGGGCTACACCAGGTTTTCCTGTCAATTAACCATCTAATTGTATCACGTTAAAATCCATTGCTGCAAAGCCTTTTGGGATGGTGGAAGAATAAGGAAGGGATGGGTTCAGATGTGTGAAGGCCAAAGGACTATTCCGAGCATGTGAATGGTTTGAGTAGTACAGTTCTATTGCACAGTGCCATTGGAAATAGCGTTTTGCCTCATCTGGCTGTGTACTTGAGTTGGGCCAAAAAATAAAATGTTTTAAGCTTGGAAGTTGGAAGGAGCAGTTATTCTTGATCGTAAACACCCTTGCTGCTTGGCAAGTTTTTTTTTATTATTATTATTGTTGTTTTTTTGTCCTCAATACTGGGAGTGACTGTTCAGTAGTCTCAGTTTTGTCATGGGCCCACTTTTCTCTGCCCATACAGAGATATGTGCAGTGTCGAAGGTATCCAAAAAGGAGATTGGCCGGTGTTTCAAGTTGATCCTCAAAGCCTTGGAGACGAGCGTAGACCTGATCACGACGGGAGACTTCATGGTAAGTCTAACCTAACCTAACCCAACCTAACCCAGCCCAACCTAACCCAACCCAACCTAACATAACCTAACCCAACCCAGCCTAGCCTAACGCAACCTACCTAACCTAACCCAACCTAACCTAACCCAACCTAACCCAACCCAGAAGTTTTCCGCTTGGTGCACTGTGCTTTGGTACCATGTCCTGCATGCATCTTCTGTGTGCACACATTCGTATTCTTTGTTAATAAAAGAACAGTTGCAGGTCAGTGCCTTCTGCTGTTTCCTTAAGTGGGAGGGGGGGGGGGGGGGGTGCTAGACTTACAACTGTTTTTTTATTTATTTATGGTAGCATCCTAATCATATTCACCGTGAAAGTGTGCTTTTTTATGAAGAGTCTAAATATGCAATTATATTTTGAGTAGGTGAACTAGAATATGACGTAAGGAGTATTGTAGTTTTAATTGGGCTCATCGTTACATGCAGTCAGCCAGAAAATGTTTGTAAATTATTAGAAACATTTACAGAACTGCATCACCCAAGATGCATGTTGTGCCGTAATGCTGTTTTTACACTTGCATCTGTGAAAATACATTGCTTAAAAAAAAAAAATCTATGAATAGAGTGTCCAAAATGGCTTGACTGGTGATTTAGGAAAGAAGCTAATTAAATTTATTGCATGATATAAAAGCCAGTAAAAATAACATCATGGCACAGCTCTACTCCCGAAAAAAATATTTATCAAGCTCATTGCAATTGTCCGAGGTGAGCCAGAGTAAAAGCCTGTAAGTCAGGGACTGTATTTGTAAAATCACAAGCAGAGATAAAGAGGCTTGAACGCGGTGTGCTTTTATTGAGTCACAGGAAATCGACTCGCAGGAAAACAGCTGTAGCGTTGGCTGCGCTGCAGTGATGCCACCTTGAAAGGTATCAAGCGAAAAGAGCGTTCAAATGGTAGCAAAATGGTGGCGATTGCAGAGAGGTTTCGGATTGCAATTGAGAAATGTGGAACTTCATTTCAAAGCTCGGGCTTTGTTGTTCAGCCTCGCAACTCTCGAAGTAATCATTTTTTTCATACTTAGGGGTCGTTTGAAGTATATTTAATACAAGGAACGGTTTTTCTAAAAATAATTTTTTTTGTGCCTTTCTGCCTCACGACCCACATCCCCCTTAAAGATGCTGAGTGCAAATTGAAGTTAGCCTGTTTCAGCAGATTACTGTGTCCTGGTGATAAAGTGGCTAATTCACTGAAGACAGAACTTTTGTGAGCTAGAAAAGATCAAAAAATGAATTGGAGGTGCCACCAGCTGGTTTCGCAAGCAAATTGTGGTGCTTTAATGCAGTTTATTTTTACGCAAATCTCTGAGGCTGGGCTACGTGGCCATTCACTCCCAAATGGTGCCCTTTCACGGTGCGCTTAATGGGTCTGAAATCATGAGTTTTAAACAAGTGGCATGAAAATTTTTGAAGCAAATTTTTTATGGTAGTGAATGTGCTTTTTATTCCCAGACAAACGTTGACATAGCCTGAAAGAGGCACTGAATCTGTTTCGCTAAAAACAGAAATTTGAAGGAAGTTAACCTCCTATGTGTCCCTTTAAGTGCTAGACTGACACCCAGGGCCCTTTTTCAGCTGACTGGAAGATGAGAATAGTAAAGGGAAGAGGCAGCGCTGTTATTGCCAGTCTTGGTTGACGTTGCTTATATAGACTTCTGCAATGTCCGTTTGAGCTGCCAGAAATGCTGTGCTGCTCGATGTGCATGTGTTGCTTTGTGAGGGGAAAACAGCAGCTGTGGACCTTTTTCTTCCAGTCTCGGTTCTGCTCGAACCTGGGTCTGCCGTCGTCGGTTCAAAAGGCGGCCACACACATTGCCCGCAAGGCTGTGGAACTGGACATAGTTCCCGGGTGAGTAGGGCGCACTACACTCGACCCTAATGGCATCTTTGATAAGCTTCAAGCTCAAGCTTATTATTATTCTTAAGATGTACAAATTTGATACATAATAGGTAGTACGTACTTGCACCAGAGTTGCCTTGAAACCAGTGCAGTGCAGTTATCAAAGGTAAAATACTGCATTGGTGTGCACTGCTCTTGTTTGTCGAAGGTGCTAAAAGGAAGAGCAAATAACTATGCTCTCATAAACAACCAGTGAGATAACAGTGCTGTAAACAATGCTGTTGTGCTGAAATGATTGATTAATGCCTGCCTGATTTAATAGGGTCACGCTTGTTTATCATTATCTTATACTGAGGCTGTCTACTACAGTCAAAGCTCAATAATTTGAATTTGAATAGGGCCAGAAATTTGTTTTCAAATATGTGGTATTCGAATTGAAATGAGGGTCATTCAGAGCAAAGGGCTGCTGCACTGCACTGCATAGATAACCATTTTGGAGTTGCGTCGGCATGCTGTGGGCCATTTTCCATGCATTGGCTACTTAGCACTAAGGGGTTGGTTATCATGGTTGCATTTTGTTGTGCTCAGAACAGAATGCACTGATGTGCGCAGCAAATTTGGGAAAGGTTTGCGGAAGGTTGGCCGAGGAAAGCCAAAATGTCCCATGTTCTTGCAGGAGGAGTCCCATCTCAGTTGCGGCAGCTGCCATCTACATGGCATCCCAAGCATCCGAAGACAAGAAGTCTCAAAAAGGTGAGCTTACCCCCTTGCCATCGTGTTTGTATGAGGCAGGATGTTGTGATCCAGTGTGTTCATAACGTGCACTCAAAGCTGTGAGTTGTGCCAATGAATATGTGGATGCACAGCGATTCTTCACTGCTGGTCACTCATGAACAGGCTGTAGACATACCTGCGAGCACGCAGTGTTTGTGACATGCCTGCAAGGCTGCATGTGAACAAATGTGCCTGCCCTATTATGTTTAGGCACAGTGAGCTTTCATGGTAATGAGGACTGCTGATGTGACTTGAGGCCGGGGACCAGGCTCTGGCACAAACAAAACGCTTCAAGGGCTCTTCTTAGGTGAAAAAACAGACACGTTTAGTTACATATTTGCGAGAGTTTCGGATAAAGAGCGCAGAAAGATGAGTCTTCGCAAGACAAAGAGCACCCTACACACCAGACACCCGCCTTAAATAGCGGCAAGGGCGTCCTGAACTGTCCCAAGGTCATAGGCAGGCCCGTGGGTAGTCAGGGTGAGGAAATTTCCATTCATGTGCTTCATTGTAGCGACGCACCGAGCTTTCGGGCGAGGAGAATGGCGTGTTCTACGTGGCATGTGTTCAATGTCACAATACTGGCACGTGCACCGCACAAGCAAGTTCTTGCTGACGCGTATTTTATGCATCACTGTCGTGGGTTCCGAGCATTGCTGCCGTTGTTCGATGCAGCGTTTTCACTGTTTGGCCTCTCCCTCAGGCCTGGTCATTGTGCTCAGGTGCTGTGCGCTTGCGTGGTAATGAGGTCTGCCAAATGCCATGGTGGTAGGACCATGCCTTAGAACCAAAGAACAGCAGGACACCAATGGCTTATGGCAGGGTGATAAAGTTTGTGAGCTGACTTCTAGCTTTAGGAAATTGCATCTTTTTGACAGATGGTGTGACGTTCCTTGTTATGAACTTTGCAGGTCTCAGATGCAGTGGGCAACCTTATTTCCTTGCTCAGCTGTACTATTTGATCTTGAGGATAAACTACGCTGTGCATATGGGCAGATTTGGGATGAAAGCAAGCCGCTATTAACCATGTGTTTTCATATTTTTGTTGGACTCTGTTACTCAGAGCTATGGTACACAGGTGAAGTAAACTTCCCAGCACCTTGGCTGGCTTTGATGGCACTGTGCAGAGATGGCTAAATATTTTGAAGCCTTGAAAACTAGCGGACTGTTAACATGGGCCATGCCGCTCCGATCGGTTGTGCCTTGTTCAGCCGTTCAGCAACATTACAGCTGGCGTGTTCGTTGCTCACTGTTCAGCACAGGCCAGCCATTGGAATGGTGCTTGCCATGAGAGCGAAATCTGAGCCGCCAATACCATAAAGTCTCAGTGGCATGTTCAATTGCAGTGTATAGAAGTAAAGTATCGCTGCTTTGCTGGCTTTCGTTTTTCTTACCTGCTGTGAATAAACATTGTTTCACATAGCAGTTTGCTCCAGCCGGAGCTCCTTTTCACCTGCCGTGCTTCCTTGACTGTTCCTTTTTATGTACATCTTTCTTGGTGCGCAGAGATCGGAGACATTGCAGGTGTGGCGGACGTGACCATCCGGCAGTCATACAAGCTTATGTATCCCCGTGCTGCGGAGTTGTTCCCCGACGATTTCAAGTTCTTCACCCCCATCGATCAGCTGCCCCAGTCATGAGGGAATCTGTTTTCTATGACTGTTCTTTTTTTCATGCATTTGCTTCAAATCACAGGAACCTGGCATATATTTCTGTTTGCATTTGTAAACAAAAAGTTGTATAGCACATTGTCCCAGGTGTTTGGGGGAAGAATAATGTCGATGCATTGAAGTGTGGACAATAGGGGATGTTTTTGAGCCTCAGTTCGTCCACTTGACATCATGTTGGTTGTGTACAGGCTGTGTTGTTGAGCAAGCTAATGTCAGTAGCTTGCAAAGGCTGAAGTGATTGAAATAGCATGTTGTTGCAATGCTTTAATTCCTTTACTTTGACTTTTCAATTGGGCTAATGAGAAAATCACAATGTGCTAGTAATTCATTTTTCTTACCTGTGCCTTTTACTGTGGTTATGAGCAGCTCAATGCTAGCATGATAAGTCAATCAAGTCATGCAGGATGGAGTGCACGCTTAATGAAACGTTTTTTTTTTTTTTTAATAGTTTGAACTGAAGCCTGGAGCCTACGTCTGCTTTTTTGCATCCAAAATATGACGAGTGACAAATGTGCAATGCTAGCGCATTTTTTATAAGCACAAGAGACATCTCCACGTTCCTCGTGGGGTTTTATCTGTATACAGCAATCCGTCGTTATAACGAAATTGCTTTACTCGAAATATCGCTTTATTCGAAATTTCTTCCGGTCCCGACCCAAATGCATGCATTTTAAGCCGCATTACTCGAAGCGCGCGAAGAGCTTGACCTGCATAGAGCGAAGTGGCGAGCAGAAACATCTCTTTTGCGCATGCAGTGTCAGATTAATACCACCGACGAATTAGACCCGTGTAGATACAGAAGAAGCCATAAAAGTACTAAACCTACTACCGATGACCTGCCTAGTAACGGGTACCATGCAAGTGCCGAGTGCCTCCAGCTGTTAACAGCAGAGCAAACTGAAGCTGTTAAATTCCATGGTGCAACGCGCCCGAACCATTAATCTAGGGTGTAGTCGCACCGCTCGTGTCCCCCGTGATAGAATCCACACGAAAGTAAAGTTTGCGTGATGCTTTGCGATGCCAGAAAACTGCGGTCTCTTAGATGCCGAAAAGTGGCCTAAAGGCCGCGGGCTGATTTGCACCGTAGCATTTCATGGGGTGCACTCGATGAGCAAACTTTTATCACTCTAAAGAGTGCTTCTGGTGCTGAAACATGCCAAAAAGCACAAGTGTCCCTCCGATTATGGGCCCATTCACACTTGCGAGTCGCAAACGTTCGAATTTTTTGGTCGAAAAGCAACAGTTGTAAACGGTCGCATTGGTCGAAAAGCATTACTCATGGTGGCTTAGTGGTTAGCGCACTCAGCTACTGATCTAAAGTACCCGGGTTCAAACCCGACCGCGGCGGCAGCGTTTCAGTGGAGGCGAAACACAAAGGCGCCCTGTGCTGCAAGATTTCAGTGCAGGTTTAAGATCCCCATTTAGTCGAAATTATTCCACTCTGGCACCTCTTTCTTCCTTTCACTCCCTCATTTATCCTTTCCGTTATGGCTGGGTATCGGGTGTCCAGAAATTGAAAATTGGTTTATCACACAACCCGCCGCGATGGCTCAGTGGTTAGGAGCTGCTCAGCCACTGATCCAGAGTTCCTGGTTAGAACCCGACCGCGGTGGCTGCGTTTCGCCTGTGTGCTGTGTGCTGTGTGCTGTCAGTGCACATTAAAGATCCCCAGGTGGCCGAAATTATTCCGGAGCCCTCCACTACCGCACCTCTTTCTTCCTTCTTTCACTCCTCCTTTATTCCTTCCCTTACGGCACGGTTCAGGTGTCCGTCGATATATGAGACAGATACTGCGTCATTAAAGCTCGACTGCTTTAGCTTTTCTGTGGTGATCGCTTATATCGAATTACCGCTTATAACGAATTTTTTCGCCGTCCCGTTGTCTTCGTTTGGGAAGGGATTACTGTAGGTCAAAGATTCGTGCAATTGTGAGCCTTTTGTTCGCATGTTCAAATAAGTCAGCTGCCAGGACTAGCTTTCTTCATGTGCTGAAGCCTTGTGGACCAGACATGAAGTGAATCACATTAGTAATGGTAGCATTTGTACTGTTAAGCATACAAGCTGTGTTACAATGCATGTGAAGTATGTGCTAGTACCTTCACTTCCAAGCACGAACCATGATACAAAGTCTGACATGGCACAAGTTCTGCTTGTGTTGTGCCAGTGCTTGTGTTGTATTAATCTGTGTCATGCTTTCTGCTGGGTGCTGTAGGATTGGCTGTGTGGGACCAATAAGTCCACCTTAGTACAATGATTAACCTCAACATGGGCTGAAACAGATGTCATTCATTGCTGTTCACAAATTAACGCTGGCCAGCAACTTCTTGAGAGAAGTACCTTGAGAGCATTGCGCTGGCAAATCTAAGGCATCCAACTTACCCACAGGTTTTCAAGCGAGTTCATTCGAAAAAAGGGTGCTTCAGCATAGCAGCTAGGATGAGACGACGAAGCACTACAGAGTGCCACTTGCGACTGTGCTGTCTCTCTTCTGTTTCATCTGTGTGACCGCACCGAACTACCTTCTTACGAGAGCTGTAACGCCCCTCAATACGCACGCATCGGTCGTTAGTGGGTGAGGGCGGAAGCTGGGAGGTGTAGGTGAGGTTGGCGTAGCCTTGATTCTAACAGAGATGGCATTTCCAAATATCATGTGAAGACACAATAAGCTATACAGTGCTTACATGCATTACAGCTCTTGCTGAGTTTAGCGTAGCACATGCAAGGGCTTAAACGTGGCACAATTGAATGTTGTTTTTTCCCCCAATGGATCACAAGCTAGCCTATAGCTACAATTCCAAATGCTTGTTTGCCCGTGCCAAGGCAGGGAGAATGCTCCAGGATGGAGCTTGCAGGAGCAGTTCACAGAGCTGCACCAAAAACTTGCTGGCGCTGAATCTCCCACCCAAAGGCCCAAAAACCAGTTCCTCAGGGCTGTCTTCACTCGCACCATTGCATGGTGCTGGTGCTATGGTGGTGTTGGCACAATCTCTTTAACAATTGAAGAAAACTCCTGGACGGTTACCGCTATGTAACGCGAGGTTCAGTGACAGTTGTTTGCGATGGAATATAATATTGTTTATTCATTACCATATGTCTTCTTCCCTGGCAGAGTGCACGTGACGCCACTATGTTGTCGTCCATGACATCACTGTGTCCAGACCACCCAGTATGGCATGTCGCACCTGCCTCCATACGTGCTGTTCCTAATAGCTGTCACTTTAAAGCTAAATGAAAAGAAGCCTGTGTCATCGTGCAAGGCCAATGTTAGAAGACCAAGCTTGAGGACACACGATGATGGCATGTCCATGCAAAATGGAGCACACTTGGTGATCCAACTCCTTTTGTGGCCCGAAACTTTGTGCATACAAGAAGTCACCTTTGGAAGCTGGGTCGGGGGATGAGAAAACTTGTTCTTCCTGAATATGAAGCAAATGCATTCGTTTTGTGACCAATCTGTTCTGGCTGTGTCCTCATTTCTCTTGTTTGACAGAGTGAAACAAACACACGTCGCACACACGTTGCTTTTCCCCTTCAAGTGTACCAACACCATGGAAGAATGGTAGCTGTGATCTGCAAGATAGGTGATTTCAGTGGCTTGAAAATTTGCTGGCTGATCAGCTCACTCTTCACTGGGTGCAAAATGAGTGTCGTTTTTACTCTCATAATGTACCATGCACTTTTTGTAGACAAAATTCGCGATGATTTAGCGGGTGTGTTTACATGCAGGGTAAAGATTACACTATAGGAAGCTGAAATGTTCTCAAACTTTAATGACCAATGTGGGAGATCTCTCATGTGAGGGCATCTATTCTGCAAGTAAATATGATGCTAATTGGGCCTCAGCCAGCCAAGGGAATAGTCGTTTCTGGAAAGTACTGTGTATCCAACAGTAGGCCATACGAGGTTGTAGAAAAATATGTAGCATGTAGCACATCCCTATAGCTTTCATAGATTGTGAAAAAGCACTTAATTTCTTTTGAAACGTTAGCAGTCCTACAGGCATTGTGGATGACTGCATAAATAGGCTGGAAAACATACAGCGAGCTTAAAGCAACACAGTCCTCCAGAGGAGGTGATATATGACAAGGTGCAGAACGTGGTATTGATATCTGGAACTGAGATTTCGAAGTATTTGTCGCATATGCACGGATTCTTGCCTTACAGAACACTGTGCGCTATGAAATATAGGTCAAAGGGGTTAGTTTGTGGTTGCTGCGCCGCAGGTAGGTATGAGATCGCGTGATTCTCTGCCGCACTGCGTCATTTTAATTTCGGAGAGCACTTGCGCACAGCCTGCCGCAGAAGCTACAAAGATAGCGAGTGAACAAGGAATGTTTATGCTGCATGTAATGTATGCCTTACAGAATCTCTCTATGTCGGACGTTTGTTGTGCTGCAGTGCCTTTACACAGGACACGCATTTGACACCCTATGTTTAGTCTTGGTTATCGTTGTCTATAGACTATTGCAAAGTACGGCGCGATAACGAGCTAACTGCAAGATATAACGGAACATTTTCATCATCGCTAATCATCGTGAAACGTGGCCATAGCGCAGGCCCAAAATTGAACTAGAAAAGATAAGCTCCTGCAGAGAGCCCGATAGAAAACGAAACCAGAACTTAGACCTTGAGAGACTTGCTTTGGATTGTGGTATTGTAATTGTATCAAAGTCAATTGCGGCCAACGATTGGCTTGTACATTAGTTGGGTGGCAAATTGTATGAATATCGAGACTGCTCAAGTATTTTCAGAACTAAAACAAATAGCACACACAGTACGACTGTGAGATCTCGTGTTCACAATGCTGAGTACGAAACTACTGCTGCGTATAGCGGCAATGTTTTGTTTTCGTTTTTGGTGATGGATGTCGTTGTTGAGCCTGGTAGTGGTGGTTCTCAGCTGCTCGCACGGCAAAATTGACATTCTTTGCTTTGTGATAGCGTCGCGATGATGAACCTCTGGCCCGGTAATCGCTACGGCAACGGCCTCTTATTCGCCGGCTTCAACCAAGACCAAGGTGAGCGGCGTCAGGAGCTTGCACCGCAGGCGTCCGCCTGTACTGCGTGCTCCGGTTTTTTGTTGTCTTGTTCGCGCTTTGACTGTCACAGTTGTCACTGCCTCCTTGGTTCCTTGGTTAGCGGTGCCTAATAGCCAGCGTATGAGCGACTGTGTCCACTGGAAACAGCCTTCCGCGTTCCATCCGTAACTTGACGCACTTTGCGACTCTGACATCGGCGCGTCCCTGCTCGGAAACGCATTGTTGCGTTGCTCTCAAGAAAAGAGGTCACCGCTCTGTGCACTCTTCGAGCAAATTTCAGCCGTACTGACGTCGTAACAGCGTCCCCCTGCTATTCTCGTCTGGCTGAGTGTTAACTCCTTGTGGCTGTTCACCCCGCCGCGAACAGGATGCTTCGCTTGTGGCATGGAAAACGGATTCAGGGTCTACAACTGCGATCCGCTCAAGGAAAAAGAAAAGCAAGGTAAGACATCGACTGCACTCTTCCTTTCTTTATTTTTTTCGTGCCTGCCCGTGGCGGCGTTTAATCGAGCGACCCGTTCTTCGTATGCATGTCAAGTTGGTAGTCGGCCACGCAGGCGGTAAAAAAGCGAGGGCGTTGCTTAATCGAACAGAGCACGTAGGAACGAACCGATCACCGCCTGTCATAACGACTGGTGCCTGCAGCGCTCAAGCAGTGGAGGCAGCTTTTTGTGACCGCTTTGGTTTGGTTTATGGGGGTTTAACGCCCCAATGTGACTCAGGCTGTGAGGGACGCCGTAGTGAAGGGCTCCGGAAATTTGGACCACCTGGGGTTCTTTTACGTGCACTGACATCGCACAGTACACGGGCCCGTAGAATTTCGCCTCCATCTAAATTAGACTCCCATTGCTGGGCTCTGTAGTTGCACTTTGTACATTAATGACTCAACAAGACGTCGGCGGCAGGCATACATATATTATGGAAACTAAAAAGTCCCGTGAAATGCAGCCTTTACCGTGAGAAACGACTATATAAGGCCCATAATTAGGTGATGAAGTTATGGTCACATTTGTCGCATTTGGGCTGTGAACAAAGGCAGTCGTTCAGCTCTAGCACATTGGCACGCCTCTTTTCGTGGTCTAGTATTTTCATGCACCATTTGTTTCTGTCAAACTCCCTTTGAAAAAGAAAAAAAAAAGACCCAAGCTGTCATTTTCATGAAAGAACTGCTGGCACATTACTGTGCTGCAACCTCCGAACTTTCAGTTGTAGATGTGCTTGTAACTTTCCCAGGCATCACGCATATATTATTCATTTGCTGAAATCTCGCCTTTACTGTTTTCCTGCCATTGTTCGAGGAGCGGTGCAACTTGGCCTGAGCGTTTTTGGTTTTTGGATTCGAAAAAGTGCGTAAGTGGTCAGAGCGGATGAGTGTGTCTGTGTGTTATCAGGCAACATACCACAGATAGTGCAAGCAAGCCAGAAGCCGAGTAAATATAGGTTGCCTGCTGCTATCATCTGGCAGCTGCATGCTTTCGGTCAAGTGCTACTATAAGGACATCTTAGACAACCCTTGTGGACAGAATAGGCACGACAAGCTGTGGTATTGTGTGCATTTGAGTGTCAAACATGGTGTTGTACTGTTTGAGCAGCTCCGTAATGTGACGTACTGCGGGGGTTGGTCACATTTTTTTCCCCACACGTTCATCATTTTAGTGTGAGCTCTGGACAGTGGACAACTGAAAACTAGCAAAACCTCAGAACAATCTCACAGACCACTGAAACGCGTTAAACTCCAGAAAACATGAATGACATGTTTTATGGGAGGTGGAGCCCTGTCAAGCCACAAAATTGTGGCTTTTTTTTCTTGCCTTCCTTACCACAGTCAGTTGCCACAGAGTTTTCTCGCACCGCATATATGTTTCTTGCACTTTGTAAAATTTTGTGACTGTACATGTGTGTTAGAAATAAAATACAGCAAACAAAGTAAGTAGGAAAGAAAATGATGCTTGTTCCTGTGTCCGCTATCGCAAAAACAGGAAGAATGGCTGTCATCACTACTGATAGGCTGGCAGAGTGAAACTTAGGAGAATGCATGCCTCTATCTAAATTACATGTGTACACTAATAAATAGGTCACTTTTCATTGTATCTTGTGTGAGACAGTATTAATAGAAAAGGGATCAGATATGCAAAAATTTGTTTTTTAAGTTTTCAGTTCAACTGGATCCTAATCATTTAGAACGCCCTGAAGGGATAGGACATCTTTTTCGACTTCCTTACCATTCCCTCTCTACCTGTGCTATCGTGTGAGCATTTTTTCCATCTACGTTAGTCGAGGACTCGAGGCACGCATGCTATCATGTTGGTGTTAGTATTTATATATTGCAGATCAGCATTCTTTTATGTGGAGTGTGGGGACAACTCGCTGGTCAGACTTTGTCCTTTCGTGAAGAACTTGTCGCACGATCAGAAGATTTTCTCACTTAGCATTTTAAACAAGACAGGCACTCTCTCTCTTATCTGTTGGCAATCCTCTCCACCTTGAACTATTTTATATGTGGCATTGTATCCTTGAAGTAACAAGTGCCTGTCACGATCGAAAAGTATGGGCTCTTGTTATGCATTGAATGCAAACAGATTAGAGCAAAAGAAAAATTTGACCCCGATTGTAATAAAGAATTCTGACTGTGCAAGGCCAGTCATTGCTTTTGGCTTGAAATTTGTGCCAGTTGTTCTCCTGCAGGACCCTTTCTAGCATTGTGCTTCCAGTTTTGGGCCAGAGTGAAATGTAATCACTGCAATGTGCGACATCTTGCGCAATGTGAATTGTTCTAAGACTCTGCAATGGCTTGTTGCATTTCCAGTTGATTTACATACCACAGCATGCGACTGGCCAAGCTGATCCGAATCATACATAGAATGAGGAAGTGAACCAGTCACAGATCGGACAGACTGTTTGGTTTCAATTCGTTTTACATTGACTGGGCATTTCGCAAGTCTGCTTGCTTGTAGGCGCTTAACGATTCTCTTTGATTCATTGGAAGTTTGTGCTGTCCCGATAGACTTTGCAGATGGTGGGATTGGCATGGTGGAGATGCTGTTTCGTTGCAACTACCTTGCTCTCGTTGGAGGCGGGAAGAAGCCCAGGTATCCTCCGAACAAAGGTTTGTGTGCATGACTTAACTGCGCTACCGTTGTTGGAGCTCACCTGTGGCTAGCTTTGTTGGAAGTTACCCTTGCTTTCTGCTGATTGCAAATTTTTTTCATCACTGTGTTTGGACGCGACTGTGATAGGAGTAATTGAGATGAATTTGTTTTGGACGAGTCCTCAGCAGGAGTATATTAAGTGTTTTACCGATCATGTACGGGAGTAACTGAAAATGTTTTATGCCTCTTGTGTGGGGGTGTGCACATGAAATGTTTTGCACCACCTACCTCAGTGTAATGTGAGACTGTTCTGCATCAGTACTGCGAAGCTAATCACAACCTCTTGGATCTCCTTGTACAATCATAATGGCAGCTAGAGTTCTTTGCTAGTTACGGCAAAGCAACATCATGTTTTCTGCTTTTTTATTTTGAAGTGGTTTGTAATAAGCTTAGTTTGAACACCTGCCTCTAGCATATTTCAGATTGCTTTTCCTTTTTTTTTTTCGAAGCGATTTTTTTCAGATTTTTATCCAAATCCTTTTGTTTTTACTCCTGCATTAGCCTGGCTCTATGCACGAAGTGTTGTTGAGTATTGTTGCATTGTTGCACTTTGGCTGTCTGCTGGCTTTTAATTTATCCTTTTGTGTTTGTTATTCCTTGCAGTTGTATCGTTACACATGCATGCAGTCATTCTTATGTTCTGTCAAATGCCTTGTGCGGTTTTTGAGTTTCAAACGCCTTCTTGGGTTCTTTTCTTTTTTCTGCTATTAATTTGGCTCTGCTTAATTTTCATAAATTATTGTGTATTGACAGTGTATTATGTATTAATATTGTGACGAAGAAGACGACGAACAGTGCAATGGCTGCTGGCCTAGCGCGAGTGCTCCTGCCGCGCCACTGCACAGTTCGTCGTCTTTTTCATCACACTACCCGGGGCCACCGAGCAATCGTCCCGATCGGTGACAAAGAGATGGTGACAATGATAGGTGACAATGAACTTGGAGCACAGGAAAGCTTGCGTGTGAATGAGCCAAGAATAGTACTCCTAATAACTGTTTGTTGGCCTTTGCAACTCATTGTTGTTCAGGTGACTAATTTATGTAGGCTGGGTAGCCTTGTGCAGATAAGCAGTTCATAAAACCATTGTCTTCTCCTGCAAATGCTTATTGGGAGCAGGTCGAAGGCTATTTTTATCCTGGGCTGACTGTGATGAGCAAGAGCCTGCATATAGAGTAAATGCGACTAACTAAGCAGCTTTTTTTTAATTCTTAAGTAAGGGAGGTGTTTACAGATTTTAGCTATATAGTATACTAGCTTTTCATTAAATATCTCTTCCGTATAGCGTCTCATTCATCATTACCGCCAGGCAAGTTAGCCTGGTTCGATTCTTATGAATACACGGGTGTCAGACCTGCTTTGCTGGTCTTCTTGCTATTATGATTGGATTTTGCCTCATTTATTTGTCCATTCACTGGCTCATTCGCTGTACACATCATCGGGAGGTTATTCAGAGGATCAGGGTTTTCAGGTTATTAATTCAGAAATAAGTTTCTAAATTACGACTTTCGGGGTACTTACATTTCCCTTGCAGTTGACTCAGGTTCTTTGGTGACTTTGGCTGTGAATTCAAATTCAAAATGCAGAACGGCAGGACAAGTGTTCTGGCCAAGTACCAGAAGTGGCGGAAGTAAATGTGACAGCTGGGAATTTGATAGCTCTTTCTGCTGTGTCTGTGCCAGCTCACAAGATTGCACTAGGGGTGATAACTTAAGATTCTAACTCTTGACAGTGTAGTATATGCGGTTCCATTATTACTTTTTTGTTTTTTAAAGAAACCTCATTGTATCCCAATTGAAAATTGATTTAGTGCGGGTATTGGAGCTTCAGCTTTTCTAGCACAAAGCAGCCAGCCGATATCTCCATTCACATTTTCTTTGGGTACTTGAATGCAGGAGCTGCTCCCTTGCACATGCAGCTGCCATTGAAGACGGCCGGCATTTTAAAACCCCTGAAACTAACATTGCGTATTAAAAACAGCACATCACTGTGCATTACCCCTGACTCCAGTATGGTTACATATGTACAGACTGCCAAGTGACTCTGACGTTTGTGGCCTCTGTTCTCATGCAGTGATGGTGTGGGATGACCTTAAGAAGTTGCACGTCATTGAGCTGGAGTTTACTAGCGACGTGAAGGCGGTCAAGCTGCGGCGAGACAGGTGACGCTTGCTTTAACCTCATCATTGTCACTCGCATTCCGCTTGTGCACATTGGTCAGCTCTGTACTGGTTCAGTGTGGTCGTGGCAGTCACTGAACTGGACATTTGAGAAATTTTGCAGTGCGTTTGTGCTAATAAAATTTAACAATTGCTGTGTATTCTAAACCAGGGCATTGTTCCCTCAGATACACTGTGGTTAGTTGCAGGGTCTTAGCAAGGCAGAAGTTCATTTGAATTGGTTCTGAGGACGCACTTTCTTCTGCGTCTAACTTGGGTGAATTGTGCTAGAAGTATCCTGTAGTAGCAAGAGACCACCTTGTCCATTGAGTTGTATTCTGTAGCGGACATTTGAAAAAGTGTATTTCTGTGCAGCTGCAGTTCTTCTGGAGTCTAGTTTTGAAATAAAATTGTGGAAAAACGTCCACTTGGTGTAAGGCTTCCAATTTGTAAAGTAGGAAGCTATATGTCTAAGTGGGTTTCGGGAACTTTTCTTAATATCAAAATAATGTTTGCTCACAGTTCCTAGAATTAACATTTTTCTTGCTCTTCTTATTAAGGTTGAGAAAAAGATATGAGATATAATCGATGTTTTCATGATTAGCAGTGCTTTTATAAAAGGGAAAATGTAGCTGAAAAGCTGTCATAATAGTTACTGTTGTGAATACCGAGAAACGGCCTTATTTAAAGAATTTCACCATCACCTTTGACATGCCACGTCGGTTTTTGGTTAGACTTCAGGGGGATATGTGGTGCACTGGCAAGGGTGTAGTTTTTCAGATACAGCATCTTCCCATGCATGTGTATAGCTAAGACCACTGTTCCTAATGCTGATTGTATTCTTACACGACTAGTGCAGTTACTGCAAAATTTATGAAACTATGTACTCAGCCCAGAAACATACACAAAAAAATTGCACGCGCCTTCACATTTGTGTTAGCTTACTGCCACCTGTAAACCTCGTCCTGCTTGTTCTTTATTCTGGTTTTAAGCCTATGCTCTGTTGATCCTGGCTTAACAATTGATGCCAGGAATGCAACAGAGATGGCCCAGCACACATTTGTAGTTGGCACAACACCTTGCGCCGCAGTAACCAATTAGGTGGTGTAGTCACTACTGTTTGTGATCATGTTACCTCGCATGTGCCCTCAACAGTCTCAGAAGAACCGGTTGTAGGTGCATCACATCTCACTGTAAATAATGAAACACCTTTACTTTTGCTCACCCTAAAGTGATATCATGGGGACAGCCAGTGAAGCTGAAGGGCTTTTTCGTTTTTCCACCTTTGTTCTCTGTGCAGTTTGCGTTTTATTCACCTTGTTGGTGCCTAGACTGATGAGAGTGTGCTGATCCATTTTGCCCCTTTGCCAGGATTGTGGTTGTGCTGGAGTCTGTGATCAAGGTGTACACCTTCACCCAGAACCCACAGCAGTTGCACGTCTTCGAGACTTGCCCCAATGAAAAAGGTAAGGCACCCTGCATGACCAAGGCGTTTGTGTCTGACTCTGCATTTATTTAAAGAATTCTGTTATGTCATTGCCTGTTTTTTTTTTTTTTTGAGGGTTAGCTAGCTGCTGAGAAAAAAAAGTTTTTCTTTGTTCTTGTTTGTTTTACATCTGACGTACACATTGTGGTGTGTATCTTTTTTGTGCGTGAGGCAGGCTTGCGATATTATTGTATCTGGTTTGCATAACACTTTTATCATATTACTATTCATTCCTGGCGACCATGACATCTGAGTCATCTGGAATGCTTGCTGGTGTGTGGAAACAGAGAGGGGGTCGCTGCGGGTCACGCTGTTCTAGTCTAGCAGTTTTCGGCAGGAATGGTGTCAGAAAATGTGTGGTGGGGTGGCATAGAAAAGAAGGGTATCAATCAAATTTTAGGCAGGCATGGTAACCTTGCTGGCTTTGGCGTGGCTGGGCAGTCGGCCACCCCTTGGTGCCACCACCGGTTTTCGGCAGTGCTTCACATGGTTGGAACTACTTAGTTTCTGCTTTACTTTTTGAGGGCATAAGTTTGCACAGCAAACCAGCTGATTCCCACATCAGCTTGCTATCGTTATCTGTGGAAACATAAGGGAGCTGATACTTCAAGCCCAAGTAGTCTCCAGAGTTGAGATGGTCAAGTTTACAGTCGCTGCGCCTTGCTCCAGTGTTCTACTGGGAGCTGGCGGAAAACATGCTGCGACAGCTCGGTTGCAGTAGCATCTGCACAGCTATACTATAACAATTGCATTCCGCTTTTTGTAGCGATAGCTACATTACGGTAGCACTTCGAGCTTTCAGCGTGGCTACGCCGCCATGCTGTCAAGTGGTTGGTCACATGGTGCGGAGCAGCTGCCGGCGGCACGGTGCCGTGGTTCGTCGCGTGGATGGTCACGTGACCAAGTTCCACTCGGCCAGCTGTAGCTATCGCGTCACTCCAGGTTTAACCAGAGCTAAACCACCGCCAATTTTTCGTTTCCTGTCTATCATCGTTATCTGGAGAGTTGCTGCACCCCTGCTGTTGGTGGGTTTGGGCCAGCAGTATAGAGTGAATGCAGGGTTAGGCGTTGCTTCAACCATTGAAAAAAGGCAGGAAACGCAAAATAGAATTGCTATATTTTCGTACTAGCCTTGTTCCTTTGGTAAGTGGCGGTTCGCAGCAACATTGGCGAACTGGTTGAGCATCCGCCTCGCATGCGGGAGGTGGTGAGTTCGATCCCTGGTGGAGCCGGTAATCCACCGGTGGTACAATGGGTACAAGCTTCCCCTGGCCTGGTGCTTGGCTTAAAGGTGCACTAAAAAGGAATCCGAGTTCGTCTTTTTACCGTGGGAACTCTATTTACACGTTCCGAGCATTCTTAGAAACTTCGAATTATTGTCCTATGCGGCCAATTGCCTTAATTAAATCGGATTAAACATCCCGGTTCCCGCCTTTTTGTGAACTGAACGCAGTAGGTAGGCGGAGTCAACCAACACGTGGAGTGCCTTTCAGCCAGTCCAATGGCGGATTCGCTTTCGCTTAGTGTTTTAGGTTTCTGCGAATAAACAGTTTCAGTCACTGACAATATAGTCGCAAATTAGGCCCACGGAAATAAAAATACACGTGGACTCTTTGATTTACGTATCACTCTGCCGATGGCAGAGCCACAAGCCGCCACGGTACTGGCTGATACGTTGGTTGACTCCTCCTACCTACCGCATTGACTTAAATAAGAGAAAAGGCAGGAGCCGGGACGTTTAATCCGGTTTAATTAGAGCAATCGGCCATGCAGGACAATAATTTGAAGTTTCTAAGAATGCCCGGAAAGTGTAGATAAGAGTTCCCGCGGTAAAAAGACTGGTTCAGATTCCTCTTTAGTGCACCTTTAATCAGGGTTAAATGCTTGGGAAGTGGGTCTTTGACCCCACCTTGAGCAAACGAAGATACCTGGTGCCATGGCGCTCTTTGGCCGCACATGCCCTTGCGCCATAAAAATTCACTGTCGCCATCATGAGCTCGAAAAATGACTGTGAGGCATTGTTACATTCTTGCAATGCCTGGCTGCCAAATTGTCTCCCAAAGCAGCCCTGAGGTCATAACTTTATTCCTGGCCATGGCGGCTCGATCAAAACACACAAAGGACTTCCAAGTGTCGTGCGATGTCAGCGCACTTTAGAGAACTTCAGGAGGCTGAATTTATTCCGGGGCACTCAGCTACGTTACCTTTCTCTCTCTTTCCTCTTTCACTCCATTCCTCATCTTTTTTCCGACAGCGCAGTTCAGGTGTCCACCGAGAGTGAGATAGGTACTGCGTCATTCTTTTCTGATAACAGTTATTACTATCATTATTACTTCCAAAGCAATCGGAGGTTGAGGCATCTACCGGAATTGCTCAGTGGCTTTGGTGTGTTGCCACTAGCATCTAGGTTACTGGATCAAATCTGAGCTGTGGGGGCCGCATATTGATGGAGGCGAAATGCGATAGTGCCCACGCGCCGTATCGCATCAGTGAACTTTGAAGAGCCCCACATGGTTGTTATTAACCCAGAGCCTACAGGGTGCCCAGAAATCCAACAGTGCCTCTCGTAGGCCGTGGCAGGTTTGGGATGATAAACCCTACATACAACCAGAGGTTGAGCCTGTGTCCGTGGTTGTCTTCTTTGCAGGCCTGTGTGTGCTCTGTCCGAGCAGCAATAACAGCTTGCTGGTGTTCCCTGGACGTCACACGGGCCACGTGCAGATTGTGGACCTTGGCCAGACAGAGAAGGCACCACTGGACATTGAAGCTCATGAGGCACCACTCAGCTGCATCGCACTCAACTTGAGCGGCACGCGGCTTGCCACAGCTTCCGAAAAGGTGCTTTCTTTGTTGGCTGCCAAGAATCGCATTTACTACTGCCTCTTGGTCACACACACTGCCTCACAGAAACTTTGTTATTCTTGAAAAGCTGCAAAAAAGCTTATCAGAGTCAAGCTTAGCTAATGTAGTGGATATAGCTAGTTTGAACAACCGTTTTGCGCATATTACATGGTCAACCTTTCGTGATTAAAATGTTAGGGGGCCAAAAGTTTGTTCAGATCTGTTCAAAATGCATGTGATATTGACGGGGCCAGACTGTTGGTGGGAATGATCAGAAGTTTGAATTGATGAGGCTCCACTGTAACTGTTGAGCGATCGTCAAGATTGGGAAATTCAAAGGTTTGTTTTCTGCAGGTTGTCAGCTCACTTCAGCTTGTTTGTCAGTGTCTCGTTTGATCGCGTTAATCTAATCTGTGCAATGTTTCATGGCTCGGTTGACATGCTGTTCATGTTGTTTCGGATAACAACATAGGATCTCTGTGAAGCGGAAATGGATTCAAGGATTATCAAACTAGCATTTAACAGTCTTGATCGTCGAACATTTGGAAGTAATAGCTGCACTTGTACCACAAGAGAACTCTTTGCTAAGCAAGGAAAGAGCTTTGCCGTGTTAAAGGTCCAGGCACAGATTTTGGCATTTTTATGAGACAGGTAATGTATTTATGCCATTGTCTGGTTTAGTTGTTACTGAAGCTATCGCCTTGATAGCAGTATGTTCAAGCAACAAACTATTGCAAACCACTTTTTTCTTAATTTTATTTTGTTGTGAACAGATGGCACTTGCGTGTGGCTTTTGTGTTCTTGTCCCGCACATTATTTTTCTAGGGAGCTCTTTACAATGTTTGAGTGGAAACTGCATGAGTACTGAGGCAGGTTAAGCATTCATGTTAGGGATGTGATGCTTGGCTGCACTTTGACAGCTGACTTTTCATAAGGCATGCACACACCAACACATGTGCTCCTGTGTCTTGCATCATGCAGGGCACGCTAATCCGGGTGTTTGACACGACCACGGGGAACCTGGTTAACGAGCTGCGCCGTGGCGCCAACACTGCCAGCATCTACTGGTAAGCTTCTCTGTGTAGTCTTCCTGATGGAACTTAGCTCATTCGTCATCACCAGTGCAGCGTTGCGGTTCACCGTCATGTCATTTACCAACTTCAAGGTTTCTAGCTGTCAAGCTGTCATTAATAACCACTTTAAATTTTATAATCATCATCATCATCATGATCAGCCTGACTATGCCCACTGCAGGGCAAATGCCTCTCCCATGTCTCTTCAACTAAGCCTGTCCTGTGCCATCTGCGCACTTATAAGAAATTTAAATTTGCAGGTATTCAACTTTGGTTTATTCAACTTTGGCTTCCCCAGTTGACTGCAATCCAGTGCTTGGAAGCAGCATTGGTTAAGACTTGGATGCTTTGTAGCTTTGACTTCCTCAGTGGGTCCAGCTGAATGACACCTCACTGAAAATGACCAGTGCAGTATTTTACAATAATTCTATTTCAATTTCTGTTCTAGTCGATTCCTTTGCACCTGTTGTAGTTTGTTCAAACATTGCTGCGCTTGCACTATTACAAGGCCAGTCAGCTGTTTTGTTATATAACGGTGGGGTGTATTCAGACAAGAAGAATTACGTTTGTTAATCGAGGGCGTATAGCTTAGACAATGGTGTTTTTTTTTTCTAATTATTTCATCTTGATTGGAATGAGATATGTTTTGATTTGACACTACTGAGCTCAGTAATGTGGGTAATGGTGTCGATTCAAGGTGCTGTTTTGCAACTTTTCGTATGGGGTCTCTACACCTTGTCTTAGAATGGCAATAAAGACTTCATTTTTATTCTATTCTGGTTTAGGGGATCGGTCAGCAGGTCTGGCTTTGCTTTATTCTAGCCTGTCATTGGCACCTGGTAGTTAGCTCACATTGGACGTTAGTCTGAAGCTGCAGTGGATTGTGATGGGGGAGCGTAGTCCCAGATTTATTCGGTGGTCGACCCATTGTAGTTTATGTGAAGTTATTAAACAGTGCTGTGGCAAGGTGAAAGGCTCCTCTAAGTTTTGGTGTTGACGTATTGAGGGTTCTTTTCTCCTCTGCAGCATCAACTTCAACTTGGATTCCTCCCTGATGTGTGTGTCGAGTGACCATGGCACTGTGCACATCTTTGCCGTTGAGGATTCAGCCAGGAGGAACAAGCAGTCAAGGTTAGTTTTTTTTTTTTCTTCTTTTTGCACGCCTCGGGAATTCAGTACCACACAATTTGTGAGCTGGTATTGGGATCGTGAAAGTAAATTTAGCTTGATTTACGTTCGTTTTCTCTTTTCGTCAGGTAATGAGCATTTAAGGGGGGACGCAACTTTGAGATCCCCAAAAATAGCAAAGAAATTTATTTTTCGGTAATTGTTGTATCCGCCTGTATGCCTCGTTTTTTTTTTATGCTGTTTCGAAGTTTCACCTGGAAGTACTCTAAAAAATTGTTTTGCGAACCACGATGTCTCGGTGTTGCAGGGAAGTGCTTGAACATTTTGTGTTTCTCCCGCCTGTGGTTGTCTGCCTAAATGCTCACCTTGTGGAGCAGATTTCTTCACGACTATTTTATCGGTTATGACCAGTTTGTTTTGTTGCACTTCTACATTCTAGAACACGGTGCAGGTCAAGACATTCTTTGCCTGTCAAATTTATAAGCCTTAAATTTATTGTATAAAATTTTCATCTCACTCCGGATATGTCAATCGACACCGCATCACAAAAATTGAAGGCCAAAATCTGTGCTTAGTGAAAAAAAAATTTCTTTAGAATGTCTTGGCCCGTTGCACATCAGTAGGAATGCAGTGAGTGTTGAACCAGCCTTCTACCACATTTTCGCAAGATTCAGAGGAAAAATGTATTTAGAAAATTTTCTGGAGATATAACAGTGAAATTTTGTGGGGTAGTCATGAAATTGTTTCTGATATTCAAAACATTTCTTGTAAATACATCTAGTAACAAAAAAAAATGTTTGCTAAAGGTTGTGTCCCCCTTTAATAGAAAATGAATGTCGTTGAGAACGACTCTGGCACCGTGATTCTGCTTAGTTCCTATTGCCCGGCCAAGGGAAGGCAGAGTGAGGCACTCATTTCCACAGTGTTAGTAGATGCCTTGAACCTGTAGTTAAACGTGCTTATGGTGTGTGGTTGCACCACTGAACCAAGTCAGGTTCTTGCTGAACGGTGTCAATTGCTTACTTCAATTGCAGCTGGGCTTCGGCGAGCTTTCTACCCAAGTACTTCAGCTCCAAGTGGAGCTTCGGCAAGTTCCAGGTGCCCGGAGGAGCCCATTGCATCTGTGCCTTTGGGTCAGATCAGAACTCTGTCATTGGTACGTACTTTGGAAAAGGCACCAGTTAAATTTTGGCCGGAGCCAACACTTAACACTTGCGGCATATCAGAAATGGTGTTGCATTTGGTGACGGTGAGGTGCCCGCCGAAGTGCCCGCACATAAGTAGCTGTCTTGTACCCATTAGAAGCACCCATTTTGAAATAGCAATCTATTTCCTTTGTAACGGTTAAGGCACATTTTGAGCTTAAAGTGTGGCGTCATGTCTGACTGCCTGTGATGTTCAGCTGCCGAGCAGGAGTTGGCGAGTTCAGCCTCTGCTGCGATAGACATATTTCATTGCGGACGGGGGGGACTCTGGTGCACAATGAAGAACCCCGGGAGGTTTGGAATTAGTTTGGAGCCCTGCACTAATGTTTGTTGCAGCCCATAGCATTGTGTTGGTGCGTGCATGTCAGTCAATTAGTAAATTGTTCAATCAAGCAGTGAATTTCATCGCATCACTTTGCTTTTTCAAAGACCCCATTCAGCATGTTAAATAAAAAGCTGGTTACATTTGTTGGAACTGTTATATTTCCTGGCATGTTTGCAAAGATGTCTTGCGTAGGTCGGCCGTGAAGTTTGATGGAATCACTCAATTTTTTACCTGTTTGGATTGTAATAGGGTGCATCAGCTGTTTGTTTATTCATAGATGTCGGCACTATGCAAACGACACCTGTGCTTTGTGTTCCTCCTGTTTGCTGACCAACTGCACCTGTGCTCACTTTTGTGAAGTCCGAGAGGCAGACCTTTCCTGCCAAATAGCCTCCCGCTGTTGAATAGGGCGCAGCGGGTGATGTGGCCAGGGAAAAGGTTATGCGTTGTGAACCTTACAGGCCTTGTGTTCAGGAGTGTCTATGTGCCATTCTCATCATCATCATCAGCTTGACTACACCTACTGCAGGGCAAAGGCCTCTCCCATGTCTCACCAAATACCACTGTCCTTTGCCAGCTGTGGCCACTGTATGCCTGCAAACTTCTTGATCTCATACGCCCACCGAACTTTCTGCCACCCCCTGCTATGCTTGCCTTCTCTTGGAACCCACTCCGTTACCCTTAAGGACCAGCGGTTACCTTGCCTTCACATTGCATGTTCCCTGCCCTAGCCCATTTCTTCCTCTTAATTTCGACTAGGATGTCATTAACTTGCATTTGTTCCTTCACCCACTCTGCTCGCTTCCAGTCTCTGAATGTTACACCTATCATTTTTCTTTCCATAGCTCGCTGCGTTGTCGTTAACCCCTTTTTGTTAGCCTCAAAGTTTCTGCCCCGTAGGTGAGTATCGGTAGGATACATCTGTTCCATACTTTTCTCTTGAGGGATATTCTAGAAGCTCTAATTGTTTAGGGCACGGCAAACACATCAACGAACATTTCACTTTTCCCTTGCAGCCATCTGTGCCGACGGCAGTTACTACAAGTTCTTGTTCAACGCCAAGGGCGAGTGCACGAGGGACGTGTACGCGCAGTTCCTGGACATGTCAGACGACGGCCGTTCTTAGAATGCTGCTGGGGTTCTATGCACTCTGACGAAGAGGTTTCGTCACTGCTGGCAAAGACAGTGTGGTGATCCACAATAACTGACCGCGTGGTTGTGTCGCCCGTCTTCAGCACCATCTGTGGCGATGGCAGCACTGATGCAAGCCCGCATTACAATGGTGCCTCAGCATGCGTGTGTCTGTGCGGGTAGCTTCTCAGCGCTTAGTGTCTGCGGCATTCTAGAGGAAGGACTTTCGCTGTTCATATTGAACGGGACTATGCTTCGACCAAGCCATAGATGCTGCGGCATTCCTGTTAGCTGTGGGTGTTCCATCAGCATTGTCGGCACGCTTTGTGGCATTGTGTTTGAAGCAGGGCTAGCTGTGGCGCTGTTGTGAGAGACCGAAGTTGTTTCATCTTGTTCTGCTGCCAAGAAGCGGCTGTTGGTTGTTGTGCAAGTGTGCACTGCGTGTTTTCGCCTTAGTGAGCAACTTTGCCTCCCGAAGATGTTAACGGCAGAAATGCTTCTATCAGGATGGTCACGTGAGTGCCTGGAAAGCACCACTGGCTGTGAAATTACTCTGCTGTGGGAGAATTTCTCTTGCAGGCCACTTTTCCTGACTGCTGAGTTCTGAGTAGTTGGTATCGGTTGTATAGGGAGCGTCCGACGCATTTCACTTGTAATATTAACGAAATTGCTGTGGTGCAAAACCTTGTTGGCTTGACTAGCTTAGGATGGTCATTGTTTCAAGTTCAAAAAGGAAAATGTGCTCCTGGTTTTACGGTAAAGGCTCGTTAATTCGAACTCGAAGGGGACGGGAAAATTGTTCAAATGAAGCGAAGTGCGAATTATCGAACGGGTGCTAGAATGAGCCGTTATAGTGCCCCGCCGCGCGGGCAGAACCCGAAGCAGTCGCATCTAGACTCATTACTGCGAGCTAGATGCTACTACTCGTTTGTGGCGGGCATATTCTGAGAATTAAATTTATCCGGCCATAATGGCAAATGAAATAAATTGATCGGCCAGTTATGCGCCAGAAACAAGTACTGGACAGCATACGCGTGAACAGCGAGCTTTAGTGCTGGAATATATGACGCTATTTATGCTTCAAAACATGTTTATTTACAGGGAAGGGCTGCCAAATTAAAAGTAATCGGCGAAGTGTATTTACTTGCGTTTCTTCTGCCGAGAATCCATCAGCGTCATCTGCAGCTTGCCCAAAGCTCCTGCACAACGTTAGAGTTAGCATTGACAGAGAAGTAGCGTTTTGCAACATCGAGCGCCAACGCTACTTCATGTGCGCTTGGCAGTGGGCATAGTCTCGCCGCCGCCGTTGGACTCATCACTGTCGGCTGTTCTCACCACACGTGAGCCCTGCGACGTCTGCTGGGAGCATGCAGCCTCAATTATATCGGCGTCACACAAGGGCTCAACATTTCCACGCTGCTGTCCGCGTAGCTTGCGCCTCGCGGCACCAACAAAATGCGTCATCGCCCGAACCGCCGTACTATGTTGTTTACATCATGTGATCGCGACCGCAGCACAACGAAAACCTGGAACGGCTGAGTGGCACAGGCGAGTGCTCCGACAGCGAAAACCTGCTACAGCATGCACCGGAACGCGGGCTCTGTGAGCCCCGTGTACTCGTTTTTTTTTCTTTTACATTGTTTTACATCTCTGGTAAATTTGGAGCATGTTTTACTCGCTATGGGTCAACTTCTATCTACAAGGAGTGGTCTCAACCAGTGGCTCCTAGTTCGAATTAACCGTAGCGGATGTCGACTTGTTCGAATTATCGGGTTTTTTTTTCCCCCATTGAAATACACAGGGTTGTGCCGGGACCCGGGCATCAGTTCGAATTAACCGTAAGTTTGAATTAGCCGAGTTCGAATTAACGAGCTTTTACCGTATTATCAGTTCTACGAATTGTGGTAGTTAACGATAGTCCACTTTGTATCGAAAGACTGGCTTTGTGAATTGTAGCGAGGGGTGCACATGATGGCACAGGCCTCTTTGTTTGTTTCTGCTTATTCGTCTGTGGTCTGAACTTGTTTGTGTAATAGTTAGCAGAGGAGGTTGAGGACGAGCAAGCTTGTGGACAGCTTAAGTTTTGAAAGCTATGCGGCTCATCTGTCTGCTTGTTACAGTAAACATATAGACTGCCAGCTACTTGGGCTCTCGCTTATGGGACAATGCAGTTTATATAAAAGGAAAAGGCATTTCATGGCAAAGCTGAGTGCTATAATTCAGCTTTGTGGCTGTTGCCATGTCTGCTGCCTCCAGGAAAAAAACAACTTGGGGTCACTTCTATTAACGGTTATTGATTGACCTGTGAGGCTTGATGCTAAGTACAGGCTAGCTGTTGTGGGACAGTTGCACCCAAGCAGATTGATGATACCGCTAATAGCTACTAAGGCGCCCTCTGTAGCCTTGAATGTTCCAAATTATGCTGCTGAGTGCAGTTTTGTAATGGCTATAAAAAGGCATTACCTCTCTCTGAAAGCGTCGTACAGTTCCTCTGATTAAGCCTTTTGTTTTTATTTAAATGTAATCCACGATGTTCGTGCTTAGACATATTACTAGATATGGTACAACACTGTGCTGTAGTTGCAACCTTGAAAGGACTTACAATGTTTTCTTAATTAACAGTGTCTTGTAGAGTGAACCAGCTCTGAGAATAATGAACACTTGGCAACATTTTGGTTTAGCTGTCCAGTGAAGGCTTCAGGCCTGGTGTTTTTCTTGGGGCAACCAACTCTTTCATTCCAGTTTGTGTTGTTGAACTGGGCTCATGGCACAGCCTAAAGTAACAAGTGTCTGATATGCATTCACATGTGCACCTGAAGCATGTTGCTAGAATGTTTGTGTGCGCAGTAGTACTGAAGGACTGACTCCCATTTCTTTTTTAATTTGTTGTTTGCAAAAAGTGGCACTGAGTGACGTGCTGAATGACTGCTACCGTGTGATGCCACTAAGGGTATTTCACGGAAGTTTGTTTGTACTCTTTTTTTTTTTTTTTAGAAAGAGTTTGAGGGGTGTGTACTATGCAGTTCATGTTAACCATGATCATGTGTCAGCTGTCATATGACAATAGTTGAATGATGACCCCAGTACTGTCAAGTCTTCTTGAGGTTTTGTGGACGAGTTGAGTGTAGCTGAGATGCCTAAGGTTCTCCTATCCACCACAATGTTGCATCAGATGCTGTGTTCACAGTTTTGTATGTTTGAATGACTTTCAGGCATGTGCAGATGAATGGCCCATGTGTGTGGGGTGTCTCGGCACCTTGAGTGGCTTCTCTATTTGTGTTTATTCAACATGTTGACAAGAAGTGTTCCTTTTGTTACCATGTACTTTCAGGAAATACATATATTTATGGACAAAAACTTACCTGATGTGATCAACTCTGCATTTGTCGTTAACAAAGTTCAGCTGTTAATCGATAGAGTATTTGTGTCATCATAGTGCAGGTTTCAGGGCATATAGGGAGTGAAGGGGAGGGGGTGGGATTACTGCATTTGATGGTAAAACATGCGATGGAAACTACCGTAAAAACCGGAATATAGGTCGAACTTTTTTTCAAAAAACCATGGTGAAAAGTCGACCCCCGTCTTATATACCGGTCATTGGCGGAAAAAATACGGAAGTCTTGCTACAATGGGTGGCTGAAGTCAACAGCCTCCATCACCATCGCCATCAGCACCAGTGCCGCCATTTTGCGTTTCAGTAGGTGCAAAGCGGAAGCTAACGGCAATTTACCTTCGCCTTCAAGAAAAACACGATTGAGTACGAGGAAGCTCACAGGAACCTGGCGGCACAGCGCGAATTTGGAGTATCCGAAAAGAGCATTCAGTACTGGCGGAGGCAGAGGCTGCGTATTACAACTTGCAGCAACCAGAAGAAAACATCATTTCGTGGGCAGACCGTAGTGTATCGAGAATAGGAAGGAAACGTTGCGCTGCGAGCAAGATCGCTGCCTGTGACTGCCGAATGCATCCGCGTGAAAGCGGCAGAGATCGCGCGTGCCTCTAGACTCACGAGGGCGCAATTCAAAGGCTCGCTATCCTGGTTGCGGCGATTCATGAAGAGGAGGGCTTTGCTCTACGACGCCGTACTTGCCTGTGCCAGAATTAAACACGCGGGCCGATTGGTGCGCGATATTGTTAAAAAATTTGCCGGGTGTACATACAAGCAGCATTTAAATGAAATTAAATACTGTCACCATTGTGCAACCTCTCGAGTCGCATTTGTTTCAAAGTAAGGATGTCTTTCGGTACTTTTCCCATTGAAAAAGATATTTTTAATTTTTAGAATTGGTTACTTAGGGGGTCGACCTATATTCCGGTCCGACCTATAGTCCGGTTTTTACGGTAGTTGAAAATACAGAATAAAATACAGGAGGAGTGCTCCTTACACAAGTGCAGCTTTTAAAGTTCTGGCACTTCAACTTCTTGTTGGTACTGGCTATGTCATCTACAGTCACCACAAGCACTGCTGTGATGCATGCATAGGCTTTGCCTTTAGATCTAGGAAAATTGCTGGCCACAACTGAATAGGCCATTTCTTCCGCTGATGTCTTCATAAAAACAGCTGGGTAAGGGACGACAAAGCTGAGGAATGCATATAGGTTATTTATTTCATCTAACGCTGTTTAAAATACTGGTGAATGGAAAAAAAAGTTATCTATGTATAATGCGAGTGAGGAAAGGTCACAAAAAGCATATGCAGGGCATTTCATGCTTGACGGATTGTTGTCGTCGGGTGTGCTATCTTCCGAGAGTCCATTGTTGGATATATCTTTTCAGAGAAACTCATCTTGAGTACTGTTGAGCATGTTCGATATACTGTGCTTGTAAGCATGACCGACTGTCTCCTCAGGAATGATGGCCTAAGCATCTGTGATCCAACATCCGTGGCTGGAAAGGCCTGCAGGCAGTAACTGCAGGCTCTGCCTGCCTCGTGCAGTTTATGCAGCAGCGCTTGACAGGGTGCCAATGGTTTTGGCAGCTGTGATTGCTTTCCTTTTAAATGCAGCAAGCACTGCTTCCGCAACCCTGATATTGCATAAAGTGCGATCGTCCTGCTTCCCGTAATATCGGGCGTCACGAAGTCTGCGTGGTAAAATGAAATTGCGCCAAAATCGAAATTGCTGACAGGCTCTACCACTAGATAGCGCCACCCCTCGCTGGAACCCTGGTGGTGATAGCACTGAACGGTAATTAAGCTGGAACAGTGGATCGCGATATTTGACACGCTAAAATCTGAAAAGAAAAAAAAGAGCCTGTGTGGGTTTGTACGTCGCATAATTGTCCAGGAAAAAAAAAAATCACAGGAGGTTACAGGTGTGTAACGTGAATGTTTTTGAGTGTTAACTGCGGTGTTGCGGCATATAATTTTTTATAGACCACCTTTGCAGGCGTGAGTTCTTCTAAACTGAGTCTGCCATCGAAAAGTCACAGTGGGGCTTGTGAGCCTCTTTCATATGCATACCATGCATACCCCTGAGAAAACTGGTCTGAGGGACACTTCTACTGACGTGCTTGTACCCATTCTTGTATGGCGTTGTTTCGAACCAACCACCTACCGCAGCCGAGGCGGATGCCCAGGCCAATAGGTAAGGAGGAAAAGGAGTGGTGAGCGTGACGTCACGTGGCCAGCCTTCGCAAGCCAATTGCTCATGAAGCCTCTCCCACAGTCTTTTCTCGCTCTCCGAGTCAGTCCCTAATGTTGTGGGCCGGTATGTTTTAAAGGGGCTGTGAAGGGGGCTCTAATAAAGTTGCGGCATGCCTGGGATATTGAAGCACGCCGCCTCATGAATAGTGTCCAACAAGGATTTTTTAAATGTGCTTTGTAAAAGGTGAGTTATCTGTGGTCGAAATTTGAATTTCAGCTTCTTCGCGCCCTTCCCTCTCCTCTCGTCACTTTTCGCACGCTGGAAGGTCGCCACTCCTTCGCCAACCCCCCTCTGGGAGCGGAACTTCCCGACCCGCTGGAGATAAGCGGCTTATTGGCCGCGGCCACGGTAGCTGCCTGACGTCTGAAAGAACCTAACCAATGGCCACCACTCACCTTGTCTACGCAGATGCGAGGTATGGAGGAGGGTGCGAGCAGGAAAAAGTAGCCGGGAAGCGCTCGCCAACTTTGACGCGTGATTGTGGGTCGTCTGCTGCGTGTAGAAGAGTATTATTTGGCTCTGGTTTTTATGGCAACACAGTGCAGTGATTAAGTGAGTTAATGTGCTCTCCTCGGAAGGCTTTGCAGAGCCCCTTTAATGCGGACGTTTGCGCGGCCCATGGATTCAAAGGAACCGTTCCGAACCAGTTTGGGACTCCATTCAGCCCATTTTTTTTTTTTTGCAACCCGGCATGCTTTTTTTCTTCAGACAAAATGAGATGTGTTAGCGCGCAGATTTACCTACTGAAAGCTGTCTGCGCTAGAGTGCGAAAATGACATCCAATCTCATCATAATCATCATCAGCCTGACTACACCCGCTGCAGGGCAAAGGGGTCCCAATTAACCCTGTCCTTTGCCAGCTGCGGCTACGGTATCCCCGCAAATTTCCTAATCTCATCCGCCCACATAACGTTCTGCCGGCCCCTGCTATGCTTTCCTTCTCTTGTAATTCACTCCGTTATCTGTACGTACACCAGCGGATATCTTCGCATTACATGCCCTGCCCAAGCCAATTCCTCTCGATTTCGACTAGGATGCCATTAACCCACGTTTGTTCCCGCACCCACTCTGTCCGCTTACGGACACCTATCATATTTCTTTTCACAGCTCGCTGCGCTGTCTAACTTAAGCTGGTACCCTTTCCGTTAGCCGCCACTACGTTTCTGCCCCGAAGGTGAGTACCGGTAAGATGGAGTTGTATACTTTTCCCTGGAGGGATATTGGCAACGTGCTATTCATGATCTGAGAGAACCTGCCATATGCGTTCCACCCCAATCTTATCCTTCTAGTTATTTCCCTCTCGTGATCCGGATCAGCTGTCACTATCTGCCCTGAGTAGACATATTCCCTTACCACTTCCAGCACCTCGCTGCTGTTCCCTTGCGAGACTGTCGAACGTTACTTTGGTTTTCTCACGGCCGGACTGAAGAGGCGCCGCCGCTCGAGCCCGGCCGTGGTTTTCTGCATGTTAATTGTAAGACCTCTGCTCGGCCTGTCTAGTCATTGATCATGCTTTGCAATTCATCTCCTGAGTTACTCAGCAAGGTAATATCAGTGAATCGCAAATTACTTACGTATTCTCCATTAACTCATCCCCAACTGCTCCCAATCCAGGCCTCGGAACAACTCCTATAAACAGGCGGTGCAAGAATTGGCAGTCGCTTAACTTGGCTAACCCTGGAATTCAGCGAAAAGCGAGAACGCTTGCTAAGCGTCTGTAGCTCGTCCATGGCAGCGCCGCTACACGCTCGCGGCAGCCGTTCTACAACGTATACCCACATAACCACGTGGCTACGACGTGATATCACATGGTCTTCGACACCCCCGTCGGATATTATCACGTGGGTTCACATCACCCCACCGGATGCTCTTACGGTCAAAGGTCAACTAAAGGCAATGGGTCAAGGTCAGGGGTTCGACACGGAGAACCTGCGCTGCCAAGGTGGCACTACAATTGTTCCATTCTGTCACTCAAAACTGCTTTTGTCAGCCGCTTGGGTCGCTGCAAACGCGAGAACACATTCTGCGCGATTAGATACCCGCGTTTGGCTGGCAGTATTCATTGCCTAGCTACTCTCGGCGTAGCCCAGATAGCTGACGCACGGCACGTGCGCCTTCGACAGAGCGCGGAGGCTCACGCCAATAAGCGCCTGAAGGTGGCGCGGAAAAGTGCTGTGAGCACTACCCAAAACTGCTTGCTCTTCCCGCTATGCAGTGTGTTATGGCGCTGCAATCGGCACCGCAAACTTCAGCGCAAGTTCCCCATACACAGCTGACGTGGTTGGGCTGGAAGTCGTTCAACGTCATTCTCCGGGCTACGCAACGACTGCTTTACCTAGAGTAGTGAAGTTTCCCTTCAATAGCATTGACGAAATCGTGTGTCCCTGCCTGACACCCTTATATCTTCCAGTATTTCTGCATAAGATTCTACACCCTTATTCCGCAATACTTGTATGGCTGCTGAGGTTTCCACAGAGTCAAGTGCTTTGGCGTAACCAATGAAGGCTTTATACAGTGTGTTTCACCTAATACTTTACACATTTTTTGAAAATAAGCTTTCTGAGCTAGAAGAGCGGATTTTTTCGCCATAGCATTGTCAGCTGTCTAGTACATCAGAATACAGCTAAGACACCATCGCAGCGGTGGCCTAGCAGTTTGAGCATCCGCCTCACATGCTGGAGGTGCGGGGTTCGATCCCCAGGGCCGCCGGGTACTCATCAGGGGTGCAATGGGTGTAAGCTTAACGCTGCCTGGTGCTCGGCCTCTCTAGGGTGAAATGCTTGGGAACTGGGTTTTAGACCCGTCCCTGAGGAGAAGAAAAACATTGTGCCATGGTGCTTTTTGGCCACAGATTCCCTTGCGCCATAATAATTCATCAATACAGCTACGACCGGCTAATAGCAGGCTCGTAAGCTAATATTGATTGGTTAACTTTTTAACTATTACTGTTAGGCTCCCTAACTGTTGAGAGGTGTGTAGCCCACCGTATAATTAATATCCATACCAGTTTTTAGAATTTCGAGAACGCGGTTACCCTCGACGCTGTGGCCCCAAAATTTTGACTATTTCGACGAGTTACGTGCACTGGAGACGATGCTATGCCTGCAAGCTTCTCGAAAGCGCATGTATTCTGGTCCGAGGTAGCCAAAATTTGTTGAGCCACAGCGCCGAGGGTGACCGCGTTTTCGAAACTCTAAAAACATATGGGTATTCATTGCGTTGTGCTACACGCCTCTCAATACTTAAGGAGCCCAACAGTAATGGATAAAAAGTTAACTATTCAATATTGGTCAACCAGACGGCTAATTGGCAACGCCTTAGCTGTATTCTGACGTGCTACACTGCTGACGATGATGTGCCGAAAAAAGCGCGCTTCTAACTCAAAGAGCCTATTTATAAAAAAAATTGTGTAAAATCTTAGCTGCAACATTCTGTATAGGGGTTGGTTATATTCTGCGCATTTCTCTATCACCTGATTTGTAGTGTGAATACTGGCTTTTGTCGAGTATCCTTTACGAAAGCTTGCCTGACCAGTTGGTTGACGGAAATATTAAGGTTGTCCTGGCTCTATTACCGACTACCTTAGTGAATACCTTGTAGGCAACGGACAGTAAGCTGATGGTCTGCCATTTTTCAAATTCCTGGCGTCTCCTTTCTTATGAATTAAGATAATGTTAGCGTTCGTCCACGCTTCTGGTGCGCTCGATGTCATAAGGCATTGCGTATAAGGTGGCTAATTTTTCTACCACAGTCTCCCCTCCGTCCTTCAAGAGATCTGCTTTCCCCCTTTGCATTGCTCCTACGGCTTTCTTTACTTCCTCTTCCGTTATTGGCGAGATGTCCCATAGTTGTGCGCCACTGCTTCTCTCATTAACGTTCTGATTATTACATTTGCTACTGTATAGACTTGTGTAGAACTGTTCGGCTACTTTAACTATATTACACATGTTGCTCATGACGCTGCCCTCTTTGTACTTTAATGCATGCATCGTGATTTTACCTATGCTTAGTTTCCTCTTCACCGATTTTAGACTATACCTCCGTTCTTTAGAGGATGCTCGATCCTCTCCATATTAAACTTCCTTGTGTCGGCTACCCTGCGCTTATTCATTAACTTTAACAGCTCTGCCAGTTCAATTCTGTCTGTATAGGGTTAGACGCTTTCATGCTTTGCCGTTTCTTAATCAGATTTTTTGTCTCCTGAGATTGCTTGTCGGTATCCTGTCAAACCATCCTACCTCCTACTTCTAATGCACACTCCGTAATGATAGCTGTGAGATTACCATTCATTGTTTGAACATTAAGATCGTCTTGCTCAGTTAAAGCCGAAGATATGTTCTGCAGCGATATCCTGAATTCTTTTACTTTCCCTCTTACCGCTAACATATTAATGGGCTTCCGCTTCACTAGTTTCTTCCGTTCCCTCTTCAGGTCTAAGCTATTTTGAGACCTTATCATTCTGTGTACGCTATACAACGCACCTTTCCGCTGTTTACATGCTTTATGCGAGGAGAAAAAAATTCACAGGGGCGACTGATTAAATTGCGTTGGTAATGCGGTGGCATTAGAAGCTGTTGACATGTCCAACATTTTCGGAAAAATTTTTTCTCAAAATTGGAAAATTGCAAGGTACTGTTATGGAAATATTGACGGTAATGGCCAATTCTTCTGATACGCAGCAAAATCCTTCTTTTAAAATATTTCCATGGATTGCATTGAACTGTTAAGACTGCCATTATGCATGGCCAGCAATTCTGGACAGAAGCATTTTTAAGCGTAAAACCATTTCTGAACGAATTTTTTTCATTTAATGTAAGATTTCCCTATAACAATCAATATATCCGCGAGGTACCCGACGGCAGTCTTGTATTTTTTTTTTCTATTCACGTTTTTGCTCTCGGCAGAAGTGTTCCCCATTGATTTTCTATGGCAGTCTTAACTGTTCAATGCGATCGATGGAAGCACTTTAAAAGAGATTTTGCTACATATCAGAATAATGGGCCATTAGCTCCAATATTTCTATAATAGTGTCTTACAATTTTCAAAATATTTTGCCCCGAGAAAACTGGACTTGAAACCAACGGGGAACGGTTTTGACGATAGCAAAAACGTTAATCGAAAAAAAAAATGCAAGAGTGTCGTCGGGTTATAGTAATATCTTTCATGATATCAAGAAATTGCGTTCATAACCTGTTTCCCGCTCGAAAATAATTTTGTCCAGAATCGTTGGGCATGTGGCGCTCGGCTGCTGACCCGAAAGACGCCGGTTCGATCCCGGCCGCGGCGGTCGAATTTCGATGGAGGCAAAATTCTAGAGGCCCGTGTACTATGCGATGTCAGTGCACGTTAAAGTCGAAATTTCCGGAGCCCTTCACTACGACGTCCCTCATAGCCTGAGTCGCATTGGGGCGCGAAACCCCCATAAACCAAAAAAACCAAGAAACTGTTGATGCCCTCACTTCCGGTACTGTGACGTCACTTCCTTCCAGCCAACCAGCGAATTTGCGACTGATTTTTTTCTTCCCTGATGAGGGGAGGGTCAGCTCGATTTTATAGAAAAGGAAGTGAAAATGTAACTTCAGCCTCCAATTGGTTCCCGCCTTTTGTTTACTATGGAAAAGAAACATTCAACAGCGCACTGCCTAGTCACACGTACGTCTCTAGTAGCGTAAGCAGAAGACACATTAGTGTATTTCCGGTTGTCGCCTGCAGTGTTGCATGCACTGCACGCAGCTACTCGCAGTCTATTACGGCTTGTCCGGCAACCGCCTTGCTGCGGTACTCTCGCCGATGATTGTCTCAAATTGGTGTGCCGTCTGCAACGATGTCCGGGCGCCCTTTTATTAACGCGGTGCGTAGTCTTGCACTTAAGCACGCTGTCTGCGCTGCTTAGGCCTAATGGCGTGCTCTTCCTAATTGTTATTTTGCGGATCTCGAGCAAGGACCTATAGAGAAAACGATTACTCGTACCATTTGTGCGCACCACCTTCTCTTCTTTCGGCTTCCCCGTTACCCCTTTATGTGTTCTTCTGCGCGGCCATTTATGACACGTTCTCGTGACTGCCCACAGCCATTTTCTTTTTTCATTGTTTCAGTCTGCAAGACCGCACAGCAGGCGCTTGGCATACCGCAACGTCATCTGGAAAGAGCTAGTTGAACCAAGAAACTCGCGCAAATCGTCCAGCTGTAGTTCCCAGGATGCGAACGGTTCTATCGAAGCTTTAACGGCGGCAAGCCCCAGCCGGGACCGGTTCGGAAAGGCGCTTTCACCGATCGTCTCGTCAGGGAAGGCGATAGGAAGCATCGCATCCCGAGCTCTGCTCAGGAATGAATGTAACAAACAGGCAAAAAAAAAAAATTCAACTCGGCTTCTGTACACGTCTCGCATTAGGTTCTCCTTTGGAGGAAAACGAAATGTCCAGAGCAGGAATACTAATAATAATAATAATAATTGGTTTTTGGTGGAAAGGAAATGGCGCAGTATCTGTCTCATATATCGTTGGACACCTGAACCGCGCCGTAAGGGAAGGGATAAAGGAGGGAGTGAAAGAAGAAAGGAAGAAGGAGGTGCCGTAGTGGAGGGCTCCGGAATAATTTCGACCACCTGGGGATCTTTAACGTGCACTGACATCGCACAGCACACGGGCGCCTTAGCGTTTTTCCTCCATAAAAACGCAGCCGCCGCGGTCGGGTTCGAACCCGGGAACTCCGGATCAGTAGTCGAGCGCCCTAACCACTGAGCCACCGCGGCGGGGAGCAGGAATACTCTGTTTTGGTTTATGGTTTATGGGGGTTTAGCGTACCAAAGCGACTGAGGCTATGTGGGACGCCGAAGTGGAGGGCTCCGGAAATTTCGACCACCTGGGGTTCTTTAACCTGCACTGACATCGCACAGTACACGGGCTTCTAGAAATAAAAATTTGATTGCTAACTACTTCCTCCAACAAAATCTGTTAAATTTCAGTTGCGTATGTAGACTTTGGCAGACTGATTTCCGGAAATTTAGTGTAAACAGAGCAGGAAACGAGAACGCAAGGTTTACGAGGCTTTCAGCGCTTTTCAGCCCGATGAGTCTTACGTCAGCAGTCCGTCTGTCGAAGAAGGGACACATCCCTGTTATTGCTGTTGTTGTTGGTTTCTGATTGAGTGGCACATACCCAACGTGGGGGACTGGTCAGATTGCCTTGCATTCGAACAGTAGTGTCATATGGGCGCAATTAAGCTAGACGTGGGTGAAATTTTGAGTGAAAGGAAATAATTTTGAAAATTGTAACTAACAAAGGAATCTCCCGGACGCAATAATGTAATTATGAAGATAATCACGTCCCAGTTGTTGTTGTTGTTGCCTCATGACACATTCGGAAGGCGGGGAATATGCCAGGGTTGAGTGAGGAGGACCAATAGAAGAGGATAAACTGGCTATAATTATAATTGGTTTTTGGTGGAAAGGAAATTGCGCAGTATCTGTCTCATATATCGTTGGACACCTGAACCGCGCCGTAAGGGAAGGGATAAAGGAGGGAGTGAAAGAAGAGAGGAACAAATAGGTCCGTAGTGGAGGGCTCCGGAATAATTTCGACCACCTGGGGATCTTTAACGTGCACTGACATCGCACAGCACACGGGCGCCTTAGCGTTTTTCCTCCATAAAAACGCAGCCGCCGCGGTATAAACTGGCTGATGTTTGCGCTTTGGGTAATCCTGTGTGCCTTCTTTTTCTATGCTGTTATTTTTCGAAAGCGTGTACACATTCACAATGTTCAGTCATTCAACTGGTTTGTTATACTCAGGGACTACTTTTCGTGGCTATGCCGAGAAAGCTACGAGGGCGCGGTGCAAAGCTCTCACAAGCGCTCTCATATCACGCTCTCACGATTGAGAGAGATAGGAGTTTAAGCTGGCGGCGCACGCCCGTAGCTTCCGCAGCATAGCCACAAAAAGCTGTCCGCGTGCTCGTCTGTTTGCTTCTTCTCTCACTTTCCTATTTTGTGCGCTATTTTGTACGTTTTATCAATGCTATTATACTCAAACACTTGCCCTATACTATACCCTACTGAAACGTGAGGTGCGCATGCGAAATAATGGAACTACGGAGTCTGTTTAGTGGAAGCCCAGAAATATCTTCAAAAGCTTCTAGTTTGCATGACTACCACCAGGTGCCACGTGGCGCTGAGCATCAAAAGATACCGCGCAGTTTTGAACACCTCATTGGTTTCCTATGATAAAACTCGTCGATGCGCGTGCAGGAAAGCGTCTTATATATCAGATTCTGGAGCGTGTAGAAAGAGTATAGGCTATGAAAATCAACATCTTCGCTCACTATATCACCGCAACCTTTAGTTTTTTCATAAATATAAATGAAATTATTCCCACTGAGTTACGTACAGTGTTCGTTACTGGCGGGCGACAGATGGCGCTAGTTGGTGAATGTCCAGGAGGAAATCTGGGAATGCGGCAAACATACGGAAGTCCGTTCAGCTTCCACATGTCTTCCGCATAGCCTCCGTGTCCTTTCCGTGCTGTTTCTGTTAGATGTCCATGACGTCATGCAGTGTCCGTATGTTGCTCGCCAACAAGCACCAGACAATCCTGTGCAGGAGTCGGGGCCTAACTTGTACTCGGGACATATGAATGAGGCAGAAGTTTCTGATTGTTTCGTGGCAGCCGCGAGGCACATTATTAATGGCAACTGCTCGATTTACTCACCTATATGTACAGTGCAGACATAGTGATTGCTCGGATGATTTTATGGATGATTGATAGGCCCACCGAACGGACGATTAACGACAGTTCTCTATACTGTCTACCAAAATTAGTGCTATCGCTCATTCTGACAGTCTGATTGATATCGATGTATTGAATGAGCGACTCATGAGTGGATAGACTGAATGACTGAGCTGCTGTCATGATGAGCGATCGATTATGATCGATCGTTTGACTGCCGTGTTCCTCGCTTGCCTCTCCTCCAATGCATGCATGTCTAGTGTGGATATATCTGTGGCGCTGTTCCAGTATAGAATGGGCTCGAAGACAATTGATGATACGTAGGATGTGGATCCAACAAGACTATTTAATTATAAATGTAGATTTTCACACAATTTGAGAAAAATTCCCAACAGCAGTATAGCCCTTCATCCGGCACAGCTACATGTCCTGTCAGAGAATTCAATGACTCGGCTCCGCCCGATCATCCGGGCCGCATTCTTTCGCGTCTGCACTTTCTGACCTGAAGTAAATAAACAAACAAAGCCGTCTCTTTTGCGCACGCGTCCGAGTCACGACCGAGCGTTTCTCTAAATGTTCGTTCTTTCAAGAAATGGGCTGCAAGGGAAGGCATGCTTGACAAGATCTGAAAGCGCCCTCTTCTCTTCTTCAACTGCTTGTTTCCTTGTTTGTTTGTTTGTGTGCACTCGCTGTTTTCGACACCGTATAGGCATCGCCGGCTGGCCAGACCCGCCCCCGGGCCAGCGAACGCATTTCTACGCGATATCGGAGAGCTGGATGTTTCTTTCAGAGCCGGACGTCTTATTAGGGTGAAGGAACGGGAGAGGCGTGCAAGCGCGTTCACGAGAAGCCCCCGTGGGCGCGACGACGCCATGCCGAATCTGATTCCGAAACGCCTGTTAGGTCGAAAGGGACCGCGCTGCTGTCAAGGTCGCAAAAGAGCAGAGAAAAAGGGTTGTGGCCACCGGCCGCGGCGACAGCCACGAGGACCGGTTTCCCATCGTCGGCGGAAGAATTCGGAAGAGCTAGATAGCCCACACGCGGGAGGACGACTCGGGCCGTCGCCGCCGCATTGAGCTAGACGGCTGTGCAGCCAACGACCCGAGCACCACAGGTAACCGGCCCAATATTGGAATTATAATGGCAAAACTGGACCAGACGGAAACCATCCCTTTTCAATATTGGGCCGATTACCTGTTCCGGTTGGGTACGTATATGGCCGACGGCACGGACGCGCCTTTCACGACCCGATGGGCACTGAACCTTCCTTGAACGTCCTGCAGACATCCTGAACGTCCACAGGACTCTGTTACCGCATTTGCCGTACGGTTGTCCGGCTACGCAAAAACTGTCTACTGACCAGATGCTTCCGCGCAGCGATGCTGCTGGACCGTAGTTTCCTTCCAGAACGGCTGGTCCCCTATGGGCATTGAAACTCCATTGGACGTCCTGTGGACGTCCAAGGGAGTGTTGCCGTTGCTACCGTTGCCATGCTTGCCTAGCCGCATTTGCCGTAGAGCAGAAGTTGCCGTACGTAGTTACCGTGTTTACCGTACGGGGGCTGAAACTCTAATTACTCCGCTTATAGAGCCTGAACTTTTGTGCCAGCATTTTGACTCTCATCATCGTCATCAGCCCAGCTGCCGTCCACTAGAAGGCAAAAGCTTCTCCCATATTCCTCCATGACCTTATCGTGTGTCAGATGGGACCAACTACACTATAACGCAAACACTATGGTACCATTGAGCTGGACAAAGAGAGAAGGCTTGGTCTTTTAACACCTTGGCTTTCTGGGCTGTTGGTACATATTCATAGCGAGACTGAAATGCAGCAGGGACGAGGACACACGAAGAAGAAACGAACAACACGAGCGCTGCAACACCACGGGCTGATTAAAAATGGGCAGTGCGTTATATGCCTTCTTGCACGCCTGGTACGATCGAGATTGAGTAAGGCCATGGAGAGAACTGCCGCTGGCTTTGGCGCAGTCTACTTTCCAACAGA
Organism: Amblyomma americanum; assembly: GCA_030143305.2. Classification (NCBI taxonomy): domain Eukaryota; kingdom Metazoa; phylum Arthropoda; class Arachnida; order Ixodida; family Ixodidae; genus Amblyomma; species Amblyomma americanum. The sequence goes on from JARKHS020008580.1 coordinate 68,555, forward strand.
CTATATCGATCGATAAATCGATCAATCAATCAATAAATAAGACCATTGAATCAATCAACAAATCAATCAATCAGGGAACATTATTTTTATTGCTAGCGCTTACATGGAATTTTCGTTTCTCGCGTGCTATTTGAAAGGAAAAAAGGGTAGGGGAGGGGGGGTTAAGCCGGATAACATCCTGGTTCTTGACCACGTCAAATTATTATGCTCGCTCTGGCTTGAGAAAAAACGGCACTTGGCACCGCAGGGTCTTAAGAATGTAGCGTTATTAAAGGCCTTGCTTGGGCGTCTCTTATAGTCTCGCAGTACTCAATAAGACCGTGCGAGCAGATTTAAATGCACAGGCATGTGTTTTTCAGCGCATGTCCATCACCTTGTATTCTGCTTTTCACCGGCGCTATCGTCCTGCATTCGCGCACAGGATCGAGTATTCGGTCATCATTAAACTGGTGCCCCCTCCCCGTCATTATAAACTAACCGCGCCTCGGAGAGGGGGATTCCCCTCAGTCAAGTTGGGGCTTCTGGAATATTGAAGCAAGCCGGAACCAGGAAACACCGCGCCGGCGAACACCTAAACTAACCCGGGCACACGAAGAGGAGACTTCATTGCGGGCCGAGTCGGCCACGCCTGCAGCGCTCGCCGAAGCCGCGAAGCGAACACGTAACTATACACACCGAGGCGACGAGGAGGAAGGGGGCGATCATCTGTCGCCGAGAGGCGGGAAGGTGAACGAATGCTTAATGCCCTTCTCGCACGAAGCCGCTTGTTTTCGGGGGCGCGCAACACTGCGCCGAAAAGGCAGAGTGCCCCCGGCCTCCTGGTCACTCACGCGCAGAGACAGTGACCAGAGACTTCGACCCCCCTCGACACGACACCCCCTACTTCGCTTTCAGCCCGGCCGGCGCAGGTCCACGACCCCATTCAAGAGCGGGAATGCCCGCATCTTTTTCGCACCACCGGTGAGCGTGCGAAGCGGAGGCCACTGCGCATGTTCCTCGGGGGCTGGCCCGGCTGCGCGCAGTGCAAATTGATTTACGCTGATAGGGCGGCCTAAGGAATTCGGAACACGACGCGCGGAGGGGGACTGATGAGGGGTGAACGAACGATTCGGACGGACCGACGACAGGCTCCTCTCGACCAAGAGCTGCACTGTAATGTTATTCAACATCATTTGTCACCATCGTCCACAAATCTACCAAATCACAGTAACAGATTATTATTATTAAGTACCCAAAGGGGAGTTTAGTTTCAATACTTCGGGTTCGAGAGAACTACTTGTATGAGCCTATCTCCGTGATTGAACGGTCGCAATGTCCAAAAATTCACACACTCGCAAGCAGTATCTTCGACGTAGGAGTTTTGTGGAGTTACATTACAATCTCCGAACATTTTTCATTGCGCGTATGGTGCAGGCGGCACTCGACCGCGGGTCAACAACTGGCGATAGCTGCTGAAAGTTTTATCTTCTGCCGGTTGAGCAGAGCTTCACGAGATGTCGCTACTGGTACTACCACTAGCATTGCACAGTAGAGTGAAACCTGGGGTAGTATAACGCGCTGCAGCGACACGAAAGCTCCAGGGCGCCACGGTGATGAACCACGCATGACTTTCACGACGCGTTCTAGAGAAGGTGGCAATAAGCTGATTAAAGAGACGCGCAGCTTCTCGCTTCCGGTTCGCCGGCATGCCGGCTGTTGTAGTTGTTGCTGCCTCAAAAATGATGGCACATACCCACGGTGGGGGATTGGCCAGGGTAACGCGCGGAGCAACAGCTCGACTTTGTCGTCCTCGAGTAGCGGACCCACTCTTCAAAACAACAGAGAGACTTCTACCTCTCACCATTGCAAGGGGCGCAGTGACTTTTCTGTACTACGTTTCACACATAGCAGTCGACGCTGCCAAAGCTAGCGGACCTGCTCGCGAAGGCTAAGCCCGTGCCCAAAAAATAGTTTGTTATTGAAACAAAACGAATACAGGCATATTTCGTTGTGACCTATATTAAGTGCCGTGCATGGCAACCTCCTGGACTTCGTTTTACCTCTGGCCGCATTTTTGACCTGTGAGTATGCGACTCATGGAGACTGTAAGAAGAATGACATGCGGCGATACATATCTCGGCGGGCACCTGAACCACGCCGTAAGGGAAGGGATAAAGGAGGGAGTGAAAGATGAAAGAAAGAGGTGCCGTAGCGGAGGTCGCCGGGATAATTCCGACCACCTGGGGATCTTTAACGTGCACTGACACTGCACAACACACGGGCGCATTAGCGTTTCGCCTCCATCGAAACGCGATGGTCGAAATTATACCGGAGACCTCCGGAGACATCCTCCACTACGGCACCTCTTTCTTCCTTTCTTCTTTCATTCCCTCCTTTATAACTTTTCTTACGGCGTGGTTCGGGTATCCACCGAAATATGTGAGACAGTTACTGCGCCATTTCCTTTCCTCAAAAACCAATTCCAATTCCTATACGATGTGGAGGGTAGCTGCTGCTGCTGCTGTCAAAAAGAATGAACAGGAAACTGCATGGGTCTTCCTACTGGCTCAAGCCGAGCCACAACCGCTGCCACGTGCTGAAAGTAGGAGAGTTGAAAGATAGGAGAGCAAAGATTGAGAGAAAAGACGCGCGCTATTATGTCCCGGGCCGATCCCGGAGGCAGTGCAATACCGGGCCAACCCGTGCCGGCGTGCTCCATGCACTCCGCCATATTTCCAAAAATAAGTTTCATATCTTGGATCCAAATGGGACCGATAGCAGATATTAAATCAGAATGCCCATCTTCAAGTAAGCCAGAGATGAAGCGTGGCTATAGGCCTTATTATATGTGGTACACTATGGTGTCGCACTAGTTGACCTTTTACCTTTACCTTGCCTCTGATCTTTAGATTCGCCGGTAGAGGGCGGTAGAATAGACCGCAGCGTTCATTGGGTGACCAACGTCTCGCGATAAACTGGGGCCACCGTGGTGGCAGGGACTCCGGAACTTTCTTTTGAGCGGAGGGGGGCGACAAGAGTTCGAGCTTATTTTGCTAATTATTTTTAATGTAGAATAAATTTTATATTTTTATTTCTTTTATTTGCCGATGTTCAATGGTTGATGCAAACTGTCGCGTTGTGGTGACGACACTCCAGCAGTCAGGAAGACAACGAAAAGGCTTCCAAAAGAAACTGTTTAAGGGGCTGACTCGCGCCCACTAAGAAACTGAGTGACTAGGCGGCGGCGATAGCCACAAGCATGCTCGGCGGTCATCGAACTGAATGCATGCAGTTCTTGGTTGCGCTCTGTTTAAAGCTGGCAAGGAACATTCGAGATAAAGAACCAAAAGCAACTACTACAATCTCGAAAAATGTGGAAGCCTTCGCAAGTGGCCACGATCAATGGAGATAAGTCTGGTCGCATCTCGCATTACAAAACAAAATGATAAAGCCGCGTTCCGGCAGTTCTGAGTGCGAATGAACAAAAGGTGAAAATATTCACGGCAATATAAAATGAATTGAAATGGGAAGCTTTATAGATGGGGAGCTTTACGCACGAGGAGTGATCAGTTGGATTAAAAAAGTTTGTGCATAGGTTGTTTAAATTCTGCTAATCATACAATCTACTCAAGGGTCAGACAGTCGACTTCTGTTGGGACATGACTGTTTAGTTTACTTTATACGAAATACTTTACAACTGGCTACGAAGCCAAGTAGCTCCGCCGCACTGTGACTTGCATTAAAATTAAAAGTCCTAGAACTGAAGTGTTTCAGTTGTCAGAAATCTGATCCATGTGCGAGCAGTTGGAGACAGGGAAGGGGGGCGACGCCCCCCCCCCCCCCCCCTCCCCCCCCCCCTTTTCCGGTGTTCCTGCTCAGTGGTTGTGGCACTCGGCTGCTGACCCGAAAGACGCGGGTTCGATCCCGGCCGCGGTGGTCGGTTTTCGATGGAGGCGAAATTCTAGGCCCGTGTGCAGTGCGATGTCAGTTCACGTTAAAGAACTCCAGGCGGTCGAAATTTCGGAGCCCTTCACTATGGCGTCCCTCATAGCCTGAGTCGTTTTGGGACGTTAAACCCCCATAAAACAAACCAACCCAAACCAACCATTAATTTAACTGCCAGCTGCCACGGTGGCAGGGTGGGCGCGCTGCCTATCCAGTAGTAGAGAGGCGCTGGAGTGGACTGAAAATTCGTTTGCACTTTATGTAAGGCATTGGATTCTTTGACCGAGAAGGAAAAATGTGGCATCAGAGGATCGGTGAGATCATCCCGAAGCTGCTTGTAGTTGCAGTTCGAGTCGGTCTTGAATATATCCGTCTCGTCACTCGTCGGTGGGCTGACCCAGGGGATTGCCGGAGCCCAGTTGTGGAAATCGCGGGCACCCGATGAACCAGTTCATTACAGGCATTCCCTGAATGACCAGGTATCCACCGCAGAGTGACCGTGCATGAAAATGCAGGGAATCCTCGAGATCATCTCGAAGATCGGAGGTAATGGTGAGATTTTTAATAGAATACAGGGCTGATGAGAGTCTACATAAATGGTATAATTTGTGGGAGTTTCGGAGTGCCGTATCCTTCCCTGGCCGGCGAGGCGCGCCGCGGAGACGCAGGAAAGAGGACGCAAAGGCAAGGACCGTGTGCTGTGCGATGTCAGTGCACGTTAAAGATCCCCAGGTGGTCGAAATTATTCCGAAGCCCTCCACTACGGCACCTCTTCTTCCTTTCTTCTTTCACTCCCTCCTTTATCCCTTCCCTTATGGCGCGGTTCAGCTCTCCGCCGACATCCGAGACAGATGCTGTGCCATTTCCTTTCCCCCAAAAGCCAATTATTATTAAAAAAGATGACAAACGCAAAATACAAAATCACAGATGTCGATCGATTCGCTCGCAATAAGAGCATTTTTTGTCACGCTGATGACAAATGTATTATTTACGAAGCCTGCCGGCAAAGCATTTGTTATTTTTCGCTCACCACAAGCAACACACTATTTTGTGTCGCGGATGCAGGCAGCGCCACAAAGAGCGCTTGCTTTTGCAGCGTTGCACATGATGTTTGAAACGAAGTATAGTGGTGCATGCGCAGTTGTGACTAGGGAGCGACGGAGAGAAATGGGCCGTGTGTTCCCTATCCGTGTGTCCGAGTCGGAACTGAGCAATGCGGCCTCCCACTGGTCTGGATTCGGGAGCTGCAAACCTCGCGGAGGGCAGCGCTGAGGGCATGCAAGCACAGAGTATGTGGGATACAGTGGCATGTGTGCCACGTCCCTTCTTCCCTCTTTGTTGTCGCCATCTTGCCCCGTCAGCCGCACGACCAAGCAAGACGGCAAGGGTCGCAGATCAAGCATCCAGCGATTTCGGGAGAGCCCAATAAACGTTTGGGGGGGGGGGGGGGGGAAGCGTCCTGTTCCGTGTTGTGTTCTTATTTCGCATTTCCGCTGCGCTGCCGTAAGATCGGCCGCGCGGGGTGTGCGATACAGGGAGCTGAGAAGAGGCTCAACGGCCTAGTAAGAACCCCCACAGATTTTGTGTTGTATGTGGGAGCTGAGTAAGTGTCTGCGTCGAGTGGACAGATGGCGATGATCACGAGTAAGGCGATGTTCTGAGACTGTAAAAAAGGGCTACACATCTCGGCTATTTGGTTGGCCAACTGTGTAGTAGTGTGCAGAGTAGACAACGTAAAGAGCACTTTATTACAGATATTTGAGATCGCTTTAATACTGAATCGGGCAATGCTTTTGCTGTCGCGGTTCAGTAATGGACTTGCAACGGTGCGTCGCTTTGCTTGATGCGTGTCATGACATTACGAGCGGCTGTAGTGTTTTGAAAAGTAAAAAAAAAAGAAGACACTGGCCGGACCTCGGACCACGGTGTCAATCGATAGAAGAGCACAAAAAGGAAGCCCTATGATGTGTCACCCGTCGCGACACATCAGCCAAACGCACAAGGGGTGGGATTGGCTGTGAGCCACACCAATCCTCGAAGCCCGAACATACTGCTAACAGATGGTTATGTCACAGCTGACCCTTTCCAAAACTCACAGCGACGGGAACTGAGGCCGCAGGCTCCTTTCCCAAGCCATTGCACCCTGAGAAGCCGAGCACCAGGCCGGGCCATAGCTTGTACCCATTTGAGGAAACCGGTGGGTAGCCGGCCGGCAGTGGGAGTCGAACCCACTACCTCCCGAAGCCGAGGCGGGTGCTCTACCACGAGGCCACGGCTGCGGTGAGATTCGCAGCAACAGGGGACGTATTTTATAGCTACCATTAGGAACAGGCGGCATGAAGAAAAAAACCGATGGGAACAAATGTAACAGAGGGTGCATTTGATCCTGTGTCAGCGTGGTTTGTTCTTAAACGTACGTAAACTATATCCCAGCAGCGCGTTTCAATTTTGCATCCCCATTTTGAACCCGGCGCGACAGGTGGCGCTCTCTGGTTGTTTTTTTCTTCGACTGCCAGAGCAAGGTTTCAGCGACAAAAAAATTATCGCAGACGAGAACGATGAATTTCTTTTTATTTAAACGAACAAGAAAGGGGAGTTTGGTGCCGGATAGCGTTTGCGGCTACTCCTTTTCACCAATTTATAGAAACCACTTGTTCTGACGATGAACAGTTCCACGATGAAGATGTAGCCTAGGATGCGAACATATTAAGCTGTTGTGCTGTACGTCCGCCCAATTTTGGAGTTCGGTTGTGTTTTATTCTCAGGAGCTCCTGCCTATAAACTTCGCCCTCTTGTGCTTTTGGAGCGTGAGGCGTTGCGCCTTTGTCTGGGGCTTCCAAAATGTGTCGCCAATGCTGTTCTGCACCTTGAGGCGCGAATGCCTTCGTTATCAGCTAGGTTTCGCCTTTTAACAGTTCAAATATTTTTAAAATTGTGCGACTCACCTCTTCACGCTTCCAGTATAATATTTCTTAGTCAACATTCCGCCTTTTTTAGTCCTGCCTGGTCTCGATTTCATACCCCGCAGATATGTTACGTGCAGTCCCTCCATGATCGCGTAAATATTCATTTCACAGATGTCCGCCAAATATATAACAACTCCTCATCTGTCCAGATTGAATTCGATGACATTTTCCCATCGAATGCAAAGCTGCAGCCCTTCCCGCTTCTTCACGGTCTATTGCAGGACCACCTAAGGTCCTTTCCCTCTCAAGTTCTTACTGCTACCGATGCCTCGCAGGATCGCTAAAAGGCAGGTGTGGGAATTTTTTCGCCTACACTGGATTGGTCTTTTTCTCTCCGTCTTCCTGACTTCACTCCAGTTTTTCTGGCTGAATTATTAGCAGTAATCTTAGCCTTACGAAAATTAGAATCTACCGTTTCCCAGGTCGTGATTATAACAGACTCTCTGTCCATTTGCTCTTCCTTATCCTCACCCACTGACTCTCGGCCACTACGCCTCTTTAAGTTCCTGATTCCGCTCCATCTAAATTCGGTAAGGTTGCTATGGGTACCCGGTCACATGGGCTTTCACTTAAATGAGGTTTCAGATTTCTTAGCAAGGGCCTCTCTCTGCGGCCCAATTGTTGCTCTCCTGCCATCGTGTGCATATACAGCTGCGGTGAGGTTTCGCAGCTACACAATATTTCAGGAATTTGCTGCCTCGGCTCTTACATCATCTCCCGAATATCAGCATCTTCTGCATCCTTGGAGTAGCAAAGACTGGCGCTCACGCAGACTAGAGGTCTTTTTCACGCGCTTGCGTTGCCGGGCTCCCCTTCTAAATTTCTACCTTCACAGATCTGGCCTGGCAGCTTCCCCACTGTGCCCTATTTGTGCCGAACCTGAGACAATAGATCACTTCCTGCTGTTCTGCCGCCGCTTTTCTCATTTGAGGAAGCGTCTTTTGCAAATTCCATTTCATCAACTGGGCTTGCCTGTGTCTTCTGCGGTTGTTCTTTCCATTGGCGCTTCTTTGCTTGGACGAAGCGACAGGAGTGTGCGCTCTGCTGTGCAAAATTTTCTTCAAGAAACGCAGCGACTCCCATTCTAATTTCTTTTTCCCGCTCTCAGTCAGTACGACATTGCAACATTACAGGCATTGTGTACTATTATGCACATTAAGCCATTGTCCCGTCCTCGATCTCCAAGTTAACAGGACCCCTGTCCTTCCGTCTTCCAATCTCTCAGGCTACATCCTATTACCACTCCCTTTCCCGTCAAAACTTTCCTGTATCCAGCAATTAACCGCCTGTGTCTTGGCCACTCCCCCGTAGTGGGTATGTGCCAGCAACGTCTGAGGCCTTCCTTCCTTCCTTCCTTCCTTCCTTCCTTCCTTCCTTCCTTCCTTCCTTCCTTCCTTCCTTCCTTCCTTCCTTCCTTCCTTCCTTCCTTCCTTCCTTCCTTCCTTCCTTCCTTCCTTCTTCCTTCCTTCCTTCCTTCCTTCCTTCCTTCCTTCCTTCCTTCCTTCCTTCCTTGTTGTGCTGACTGCACTCTAGCAGGAAATAAAAAAATAGCTGCGGTTTATCTACTGCTGAACCTGGTTAGAGAGCGAAAGCTGCGGCGTATCGGGCAAGTAGACGCGGCTTGGCGTCTGAAACGTTGAGTGCGTTCCGCACACCGAACAGGCAGTGCGCCCACCCTGGCCACCCTGGCCACCCTGGCAGGTGGCAGTTAAGTTAACGGTTGATCGCAAGAGGTTGGTCACCGAATGAACGCTGCGGCCTATTGCTGCTGTGCCGCGTGTCTGCCAGAACGCTGTCAGTGCTAATGCATGCAGCCCACATCTCTCTCTTTCTCACCGCCGCCACGTCCCTCAAAGCGCGATTGAGGCGTCCACTTCCCGAGGGAACCAGTTATGCGCCATACCTTTACTCAAAATCATCGGTCTAAAACGTTGTCAATGACAACGCCAGTTAGCACAATGAACGCCTACCGCCAATAGAAACGGAGATGAGCGCTCGGTTTTGGTGGCGGCTGAGTGACGTCATAGCTGTCACGTGGTTTCTCCTCAGTTCAAGGTCAAACTCGTGCACACGGCGAAGAAGCTACGGAGGGCAGTAGCAAAGCAGTCGCTTTAAAATGGAGCAACACTAATTACCGGCGTAAATAGCAAAACTGAAAAGTGAGATTCAACGATTCCTCCACGCGCTGCTGTTTCCCCCATCAAGTGGGCGGCTGACTGCTGTCGTGATGAGGTTTTTGCTACTGCAGTTAAGCATTCGCAACGTCCTCATTGCCTCTGAGTTTAGAGGTTTTCGATAAAATCTCCCATGGCTGCACTAAGTTACGACATATGCGAAATACATGCTGCTGCAGTCATCTGCACCAAACTTTGGAACAGCATGACTTAGCCTTGGAGGAAAGGGAAGTGTGCCATTCGTAGAGGCTCATACATCATGTATAGTGATGTAAATAAAGTTCTATTCTATTCTATTCTTATGAAGGGCTTCGTTAGCGAAGGTTGCCTGGCCTGGTGTGTCGTCCTTTCTCCGATAAAGGGAAAAACTGTGGGCAATATTTTAACGCGATAACGTTAATGGCCCCATTGCGCCGAAAATCTACCATCGGCGTTGTGAGCGAAGAATCAACGACAGGGCTCTGGCGGATGGTGCCCAGAGGGCAGCCGATAGGAGACAGGCGGAACACCTATAGGTCACGTGGCCTTGTGACGTCATCACTGCCTGCCCACTGGATAGTGCGCAAGCTGTGCACCGTGGCAGGTGGCAGTTAAGTTAACGATGAGTCGCACCTGAAGACAAACCTAGGTCGCAGAATCCCCCCCCCCCCCCCGGAATCACCTGCGACCGCAGGGTAGTGGCTCATCTCTTAATTCCTGCACCGCGGCGCCAGTAGGGCTATGAGGACTTCGAGGGATCTATAAATGTAGAGAATCACCTTCTGCATATATGGGAATTAACCCATTGCGCTATCGCGCCATAACCTTAAGGCTGTCCTCCATTTCTTTTGTTTACATTCAGAGCATACATGACGTGTAGGTGCTGTCGTCCAAACAAACAATTATCTACCAACAGCAGTTATCGGAGCGCAGAGAGATGGGCTCTGTAGCCAACACTAATTATTTTCCTTCTTTGAAACGTGTTCCCCGGTTCCCCTGTGAGTGAGTGAACTTTTATTGAAGAGGATGCATGGTGGCTGGAGTGCACGTGGGTGGGCCCTCAGCCCAGGGCTCCAGAGGCTTCTGCCGACCTTCTGGCGATGAGGAGGAGCGCTGCCTGGTAGTCGAGGCGTGCGCTGGTCAGCTTCACCTCCCGCAGCTCCAGGGCCGAATCAGACTTTTATTGAAGATGATGGTGGCTGGAGTGCACGTGGGTGGGCCCTCAGCCGAGGGCTTCAGAGGCTCCTGCCGACCTTCTGGCGATGAGGAAGGGTGCTGCCTGGTCCTCGAGGCGTGTGCTGGTAAGCTTCACCTCTCGCAGTTCAAGGGCCGAATCAGGCGGCTTTAGATGGTGGGGTTTTTGGGGACATATCCATGCGATTGGTGTTAGGGTTGGGGTTTCGTCGCACCATGAATATTTCTCTTCCTATGATGTTGGTTGTAGGCGAGGTAAATAGTGTAGGTTGGGATAGGTGTTTGTGCGAAGACGCCGTAGGAGGCAGGTATTTTCAAAGGAGAGGAAAGGATGCATGAGCGAGAAGGTAGAGGCGTCTATTAGGACGTTGGATTTCGATCCTGCCGGCAAAGTGGCAGGATAAGAAGTATAGGGCAGGAGGAGGGGATGGCCCCGTTCGGTGAGTGTATTCTCGAGCTAAGGTGACCGCCATGACATTTCCATCAAGGCTTTAGCTATAGTTACAAAACTGTAACTATACCATAGCTATATGGGAGTGATCGCTTTAATATTGAATCGGCAATGCGTTGATGTCGCGATTCAGCGATGAACTTGCAACGGTGAGGGACCGCTTTCCCTGGGACATTTTAGCGGCGTCGCTTTGCTTGATGCGTGTCATTACATAACGAGGGGCTGTAGTGTTTTGAAAAGTAAAAAAAAATATAACGTCACACTGGCCGGACCTCGCACCACGGCATCAAAGGAGCCCCGTGATATGTCACTTAACGCAGAAGGGGTGGGATTGGCTATGAGTGCTCAACAATCCTTTAACCCCGTTACTTAGAGGTTCGACTAGTTTTATTCTGTCTTAGAGCTACCGTTGAGTGCTGTGATTTTGGATGAGCAGGCTTCTTAGCCAAACCCTGTGCAGCCGAGCACCAGGCCAGGCACAGCTTGTACACATTTTGAACAAACCGGTGGTTACCTGGCCGGTAGGGGGAGTCGAACCCACTACCTCTCAAAGCCGAGGCGGGTGCTCTACCTCGAGGCCATGGTTGCAGTGGGCGCTGGAGCCACAGGGTATTTTCGGGCTACCATTAAGAACACGTGACAGGAGAGAATAAATTGATGTGAAAAAATGTAACAGAGGGTTCCTTTGATTCTGGTTCAGCGTGGTTTGCTTTTAGACATGCGTAAACTAAGCCAGTTCTGCGTCATTCCACTTTGCAAGCACATTTTGATGCCGACGCGACAGGAGGCGCTCACTAGATTTTTTTCCTCTTCTTTGGAGGGCGTAGTGGAGGGCTCTGGAATAATCAACTCTCCACCGTACAATGCATACAGCGGCTGAGACCACAGGAAAAGGTCACCAGGTGCTCTCAATTATTCCGGAGCCCACCGCTCTGGCTTTCTTCTCCTTTTTTTCACACCAACCTACACCGCTTCTCTCACGGCGCCGCGTTTCGATGGAGACGAAACGCAAAAGACGTCCTTGTGCAGTCAACATTGATGATCCTCAGGTGGCCGTTATTAAACAAGGCAAACCTCATTCCTTGGACACCCTCGGACCAATTTCCCTCATGTCGTGCTTAGGCAAGCTCTACGAACGACTGATCCAGACACGATTCCAGAACTATATCGAGGACACCAAACTGTTCACCCACACAATGATCGGCTTCCTCACCAAACTGTCGACCTACGGCGAGTTGATCCTCCGGTGCAGACATCAGCCAGGCACTACAAAAGACAGGGGGAGGGGGTGGAGGTCAGTATACAGTAATGGCAGTGTTCAAGATTAGCGCAGTGGGAAGGAGAGTTGATACAACGCAGATTTAGACGGAAGTGGTAGAGAGGCGCTGGAGTGGAGAGAACGTTCGTTTGCACTTCATGTAGGACGTGGGATTCTGCGACAGAGGAGGAAAATTGTGGCGCGAGAAGATGGGTGAGATCATCCCCAAGCTACCTGTAGTCGCGTCAAGTCGCGATTGAATATATCCCCATCGTCACTCATCCGTGGGCTGACCCAAGGGATTGCCGGAGCACGGTTGCGGAAGTCGCGGGCACCTGATGAACCAGTTCACTACCGCCATTCCTTGAATGAATGGGAATGAGTGAGTGAACTTTTATTGAAGAGGTTGGTGGCTGGAGTGCTCATGAGTTGGCCCTCAGCCCAGGGCTCCGGAGGCTTCTGCCGACCTTCTGGCGATGAGAAGGAGCGCTTCCTGGTAGTCGAGGCGTGCGCTGGTCAGCTTCACCTCCCACAGCTCCAGGGCGGAATCAGACTTTTAATGAAGAGGATGGTGGCTGGAGTGCACGTGGGTGGGCCCTCAGCCCAGTGCTCTGGAGGCTTCTGCCGACATTCTGGCGATGAGAAGGAGCGCTTCCTGGTAGTCGAGGCGTGCGCTGGTCGGATTCACCTCCCACCGCTTCAGTGCCGAATCAGGCGACTTTAGTTGGTGGGGTTTTTGGGGACATGTCCAAGCTATGTGTGTTAGGATTGGGGTGTCGTCGCACCATGAACTTTTCTGTTCTCAAAGTGTTGGGTGTAGGTGATGTAAATAGTGTAGGTTGGAATACGTGTTTGTGCGGCGTTCGCGGGTCCCGGAAAGGAAGAAACGATAAGAAGGTTGCGTAGTGCTTTATTCGGCGACAGCTCTGATGCTTTCTGGCTTCGCTCATGCAGGTGCTCGCTTTTTTTAGAGCCACTGCTGACGTCGCTTGCGCGTCACTTATAACGCCCGTAACACTGCGGCGGCACGCATCACTTCCTACACCGCAATTTGGAGAGTCACGGTGGCTGGTATCGGTCAGGCGACTTGCTGACTCGTGGAGGGTACCACTTCGTTGGCCTGTTTCCGCTGACAACGGGTGCGGGGCTAGTTGCAGAGACAGCGGTTGATGGTGGCGGACAATCTGAAAGTTCTGGATAACAGATGTCGGTCTCTTCCCCCATCGCAAATGGGGACGCCGTCGTCACAGCCGAGGCTGGCAGCAAATGGTCCTTGTGTCGCTTCCACGTGTAGGATCCGTTGGGTGTCTGCACCTTGACCTCGTACGACACTGGCCCGGTGCCAACATGTCAAGACGTATACCTGTGGCGAAGTATGAATGCGCGTCTGCCGCCACGACGTAAAGGGCATTTTATTACAAGTACAGGCGGGGCCAGAATAATACGGAGCACAGGAATGGTCGCAGAACTGCGGAGAACTGCTTATGCGCTCTACCTAGCATGAGTGTCGGGAACTATTCGTGTAGGAACGCGCAGAGAGGCGCCGGGGCATGGACCCACTTTTTTGCCGAAGGCCTGTGTGCGTCACTGCTTAAGATATAGTCTGCATGTCTGCAGCAAAGGAAAGGCTGCGGGCTTCGTAGCGCAGCACAGCGTGGCGCTCGGCGCGCGACATCGACGATAAACTAAGCCCGCTTTGAGGAAGGCATCACCTGGCGGAATTGCTCGGAACAGCTCTGCATCTTTCGAGCAAAGATAACGCCAGGGTTGAAGTATAGTTGAAGCAAAGAGCGTGGCTTGGTGGCGGGTACTCTCGCTGCGCGCGGACGGCCAAGTGTTTCTTTCTGTCGTTGATAGATGGCGCTTAGATGCAGTTTCTCCAAAAGCAAAAAGCTATTGGAGGATTGGTGGCTCAAAAGCAGAGGTGACAAGTTTTAAAGTGTAGGAAGACATATTTTAAAGAAAATGGCGAATTTTATTAACGACTTATAACAGAGTTAAAGAAAAATAAAGGGAAATAAAACGGCCGTGGCTTAGCTTGGTTAAGCCAGGTGAATGCGAAGCTTCTCGTTCTTCTTCCGTCTCCGTAGCTCGCTGATGCTTCCTCTTTGCATTCTGCCGAGCTGCCTTGTTCGTAGGCACCATCGTAACATCTGGCTGTATGACTGCCTTGGCGAGAGGAGCGGAGCTGTTTTATACAGCTGGTGTGAGGTCACTCTGACCGTAGCGCCCCTGGTGAGAGGAGCGGGAGTTAGGCCGCCGTTGGTGGCTACCGCCTCGCCTTGCGACGGCGTGAGATGGGGCCCCGTTTTTACACAGCTGGTGTGACGTCACACCGTCCGTAGCGCCCCTGGTGAGAGGAGCGGGAGTTAGGCCGCCGTTGGTGGCTACCGCCTCGCCTCGCGACGGCGTGAGATGGGGCCCCGTTTTTACACAGCTGGTGTGACGTCACTCTAGGTCACGTGGTGTGACGTCACGAAGCGAGGTCACGCTAAAGGTCAATGGTGCCTACCACCGCCTCGCCACGGAACGTGCTGAAGTGCGACCTAAAGTAGCGTTGCTTCGCAACAAAAACTAAGCATGGTGGCATCTACCACTGCCCCGTTTCAAAGGGGACGCTCCTACCTTCCATCCATCCATCCATGATGCGTCGCCTGTCGTGTGCTCTGTATTATTATGGCCGCGGCTGTGCAGGAGTGATCGCTTTAAGAGGGCTCCCCAGCTACGAGGAAACTCAGATTTAAACTTTTTCTGACGATAGATGGCAGCACTTAAGTACCACAAAAAGGAGTTCACTACTATTACCATTCCAGGTGTGTAAATTCTACCGCGACATTTCCTCGACCGCGACACGAAAGTATTAGTTCTTCCGCGAACAAAAAGTAGGGACGATATATATAGATAGATGGATAGAAAGATAGATAGATAGATAGATAGACAGACAGACAGACAGACAGACAGACAGACAGACAGACAGACAGACAGACAGATAGACAGATAGATAGATAGATAGATAGATATATAGATAGATAGATAGATAGACAGATAGATAGATAGATAGATAGATAGATAGATAGATAGATAGATAGATAGATAGATAGATAGATAGATAGATAGATAGATAGATAGATAGATAGATAGATAGATAGACAGACAGACAGACAGACAGACAGATAGATAGATAGATAGATAGATAGATAGATAGATAGATAGATAGATAGATAGATAGATAGATAGATAGATAGATAGATAGATAGATAGATAGATAGATAGATAGATAGATAGATAGATAGATATGTAGGTAGATAGATAAAGAGGAGGAGGGAAAGGCAGGGATGTTAACCAGAAAGGGGTTCCGGTTGGCTACCCTGCACTGGGGAAGAGAAATTAGGGGACTAAAAGGAGGAAGCGAGAAGGGGAAAAGGCACAACACACACACACGCACAACGCTGTCACAATTTGTCACTCAATCCAGTCGCTCTCAAGTAGGCAAAGAGTGCCTTGTATGCCTTGAGGGCAGTCGACTGCTGTGGCCACGGACCGAGGATCTTTTGCTCTGTTAATGGGCGAGGATCGAGGCGGTCCAGGGCATAACACAGTGTATGTCTTGCACTCGCAAATGCAGGACACTCATAGAGAAGATTAGCGATGGTCTCCTCACAACCACAGCTTTCACATACAGGGCTGTCGGCCATCGCCATCCGGAAAGCATAGTGGTTGGTAAAAGCAACACCGATCCATAAAAGGCTTAACGATGTTGCTTCGCGACGTGCTAAGTTACGTGGAAGACGAAGGCGCAGTCCAGGGTCCAGTGCCTTGAGGCGGAGGTTGCAAAACTCTCCCGTGTTCAACGCTGAAAGTGTAAGCTCCAGCCCCAAAGGGCGAAGCCCACACGCAGCGTCAGGTCTTGATATTGGGATCCTCACTTGAAGTCCGTCGTTGTGAGCTGAACGCGCAGCCGAATCGGCCTGGTGATTACCGTTAATACCACAGTGTCCTGGCAGCCATTGAAAAATGATGTCATGACCTTTGGATACGGTGCCGTGGTACAGTAGACGGATCTCAGCAACAAGTTGTTCCTGCGACCCGCGGCGTAGCGCAGCTTGCAGGGCTTGAAGGGCTGCTTTAGAGTCGGTGAAAACCGTCCAGTCAATGGGAGGTTCTTGACTGATGAACTCAACCGCAGCCCTTAAGGCTGCGAGTTCCGCACCAGTTGAAGATGTTGGATAGGTCGTCTTCACTTTAATGAAGATGGATCTGGCCGGTATCACCACCAACACCGCAGAACTGGTCGAGTGGACTGATCCATCGGTGTAAACATGTATGCGGTGACTGTGGTAAGAATGCAGGTGATTCAATGTCAGTTGTTTGAGAGTGGGCAGTGATACACCAGCTTTCTTCGTAATGCCAGGAATATAGAAGAGAACCCGAGGTCCATGAAGACTCCATAAGGGTGAGCACGGTCTTGACGCAGGGGTGAACTCCGATGGAAGATATGCGCGATGGGCTTCAATGACTTTGGCAAATGCAGTACGTGACCTAATTATTGGGAGTGTTGCGAGGTGTTGACAGGGAACCCGTGTGAGGTGCCGAATATGTGTTCTCATGGTGTCAACAGCAATGAAGGTAGTAACCGGATATTGCCGGGCAAGAAGAACAGTTGCTGCTGTTGATGCACATTTAGGCAGTCCAAGGCAGATACGGAGAGCTTGCGCTTGCACACTTTGAAGAGTCTTGATATTTGTCTTTCTAATGGAGCTGAATACCGGAAGACTGTACCGCATGTAGCCCAGAAATAGGGAACGGTGCAGTTGTAGCATCGACCGCACTGATACGCCCCAGGACATTCCCCCGAGGAAGGAGAGGACGTGGACAATCGCAATTAGTCTCTTTCTCATGTTGTAGATATGTGGACTCCACGAGATGTTCCTGTCGATGACAACACCAAAGAAGGTGTGGCTTCTCTCATAAAGAATGGCTTCGCCATTGATGCGAATGGTGTAACGTGACATTATTTTGCGTGTGAACTCCACAAGTGAACACTTTTCGGTCGAATTGTTCAGGCCCTGCAAAGCGAAGATAAGATGTCAGTATCGATGCAGCCTTTTGAAGTCTTGCACGAATTTGAGGACGGGTCACCCCTGATGCCCAAATACAGATATCATCTGCATATATAGAGATCTGAGCAGATTGTGGCAATACGTCGACCAGGCCGATGAGAGGAAGGTTGAAGAGAACTGGGCTCAGAACTCTACCCTGAGGGATTCTGCGCGAATTTCGGTGTAAGGACGTTGGTCTGTCCGCAGTCAGGACAAAAAACGACCTCTGTGATAAATAGCTGCGTATCCAGTTGAACGTGCGGCCTCCGATCTCAGCAGCTTCCATTGCGTCCAAAATGGCCTTATGCGTTACGTTGTCGTGCGCGCCCTTGATATCCAAAAACAATGCCACGGTCAATCTTTTCAAACTTTTGCTGTGTTACAAGATCAACCACGTTGTCGATAGAAGAGCGGCCCCGTCGGAACCCAGACATCAAGGTTGGATAAATCTGATATCGCTCCAAGTACCATTCCAAGCATGAGAGCAGCATATTTTCCATGACTTTGCCGACGCAGCTGGCGAGAGCAATTGGACGGAATGATGAAAGGTAGAGCGGTGAATTCCCCGGTTTAATAAGTGGAACCACACGACTGGTCTTCCAATCATGAGGAACTATGCCAGAAGTCCATGACTTGTTATAAGTGTCCAAAAGAGCCTGTCGAGCTTCTTGGCCAAGGTTGGCAAGTGCGGAGTACGTCACACCATCGGGCCCTGGTGATGATGACCTTCTACAATAAGCCAGCGCAGCATCAAGTTCTTCCATGGAGAATAGTACATCCATCCGAGAATCCCGTGAGGGTGGAAAATTGTTGCAGGGCAGCGTTACGCCTGGATTCGGAGGGCCTGTTATTCTTGCGCAGAAATCTTCGGCTACCTCAACCACACTGCGCCTTTGGTGGAGCGCGACGGATTTGAACGGGTAGCGCTGTTGAGGGGATGTGCGAAGACCCCGAATTACACTCCAAACGCGTGACAAAGGGTTCCGTGGATCAAGTGTTTGGCAAAATCTCCTCCAGCGTTGTGTTTGCAGTGCCCTGCGCTGAATCTTCTGTATGCGCCTAGCATCTCTTAGGTCTAGGCGCGATTTTGTGCGTCGGTATCTGCGCTCTGCCCTGCGCCGTTGTGATCGCAGTCGCTGCAATTCGAAGCCAAAATCGGTGTAGTTAGCGACAGGGTTGAAGGGGCAGGTGGCGTGTTCCACGGCCTCCTCAATTTTTTGTTCAAGACCGGTAGATAAGCCCTCTGTGCAAGCAGCCTCCATAAGAAATCTAAAAACTGTCCAGTCGATGCGCTGCCTACACGTGGCTGGGGAAAAAGTGGAATGGGCGGTAATAATCAGATAAGTTGGGATATGGTCGCTGCCATGGGTTTCTACATCCGAAAACCACCGGACGCTGTTGGTAAGGCACTTTGAAACGAAAGTCAAGTCCAAGCAGCTGCTGTAAGTCACCCCTCGTATATAGGTCGGGCTTCCGTCATTAAGGCAGTGAAGGTCATGGTCAGAGGCGAAGGACACAAGCTGTCTTCCCCTAACGTCCATCCTAACGCCTCCCCACATGGTGTGATGAGCAATGAAGTCACCCATAATGACCCACGGAGCAGGTGTAGCTGCCATCAAGCCACTCAACCTTCTGGCGTCGAAACGACTTGATGGCGCCAAGTACACCGCCAGTAGCGTAAACGTCGGGTCTCGGCTCTTCACTGTCAGGCAAACGTACTGATTGCCTTCGTTCGGAGGAACTGAATGTTGCACATATGTAAGTTCACGTCGAATGTAGACGTTGACTTTGCTGGATCTGTTGCACGTGGGTGATGAAAATGCCTCGTCACCGGATATTCGCAATATTGCCGGGGTTTTCGGTTCACAAATCACAAGAATGGGGAAGTGATTCTCGTAGACGTAGTGCCGTAAATCGGAAATCCGGGACTGGAGCCCACGAGCATTCCATTGGAAAATGAAAGCTTGCTTGACTTTCTTTTGAAAATACAGGTCCGAAGGAGCCATGATGCCTTCTACTGTAGAGTCGCAAGAACTGGATGTAACGCGTCCAGCACTTGAAGTGGGCTATTTGCTGTTGGCGTGCGTAGGCTGTGTATATCCTTTCTCTGTATATCCTGCCAAAGCAGGGAGAAGGAAGCACAAAAGAATAACCCCTCTCATGGGGTGGTGGTCACAGAATGGACCTTTTTCTAGTAACGCACCACTCAGCTGCCACAAGGAAAAGTACGTTTTCTGGTTTGGGTCCCCCTAAGCTCCCTCACATCTTTTCGGCGAAAATACATTTACAATGATAGGGCGGGGTATACAGCCTGTAGTTGGAAGCAGTGCTGGTTTAGCCTAGCCAGAACAGATGGGAGTGAGTCATATTTTGACACACCTTGGGAACACCTTCCCTTCCGCGCTTTGGCCGGCTATTCCGTATTCCGCGTATTCCTCCATCGCCACACGCAATACAAGACTGGTGACCTTTTGCGAGTGTGGACGCCTATTCGACGACGCGGCCTCTGTGATAAGCTGTTTGCGGTCTCATTGTTTACACTGCCAGAGTTTATTTTGCATTGTCTTTGCTGCTCTTGACCTTATTTTTTCTTTAAGCATCCGGCCGATGCTTCTTTTAGAAAAGGAGTGCCGCGAAACTGTTGTACTACTTGTTCAAGTTCAAAACCGTTGGCGCGCGGGAATATCACTGTTATGCGAGATCGATCAGCGTTATCTGGAAGGATTGCAGCCAGGCGCAACTATTTCGACATTATTCTGGGTTGTTGTTTTTAGCGCCTTATCTTGAAGGTTCCTCTTCGATTATCACCGAGCACGTTTGTTGCTATCGGCGTCGCCGAGTTCGTCAGTTCATTTATCGGCGATAGACACTTCAGTAACTAAATTGCTGCTGAAATATTTAGTTTCATGTCTCCTTCACTGCTTATAATTTCACACGGAACAAATCAAATTTAGGTAAAAGGGTGATATGTGTGGTTTGCAAAAGCACTGAGATTGTCCTGTTGTTATTCCTGGTGACTTTGAACGCGAAATTCGTCATTGCAAAAGCGACTACCAACAGTTCTGTTCAAAGTTGCTAGTAGCGGTTTATTGTTAAAAATAATAAAAATTGCAATTTAATAGAAGATTGCCGCTGCAGCCACGCTAACCGCGTGTGCTCTTTCTGAGCATAAAAACGGCAGCGCACCTGAATTGTCATGACGTCAGGGGTTTGAAAGCGAAAATTACACACCTACTATGATTTCCGAAAAAGTCTCATTATGAGCTCTAATTTTTTATGTTCTTTTATATATTTTATATGTTATATATTTTTATGTATTATATATTTTATATACTTATTTATATAGCGCTCCTTCCGAGCATTTTTCTGATTGAAATGTGCGACTTTTGGAAGCGTAGTGCAGGATGTGTGACTAGGTGTGGCGCATACCGAGGCGTATCTAATTGGGAGAATAAAGACGGTTGGGGAACGCTTGACACATGCGAAACCGGTTCAGGAGCAAAACTGGATGATTTTGCTAGGCAGGCCATGAACGTTTGACATCATGTTATTTACACCACAGAGATGTCTATGCTGCAGTAGGGGGCTCGGAAATCCGCGAGCTCTTTTCTGCACATAAGGTGCAACCATGCTTACCCACGTAAAGTGGACGGCATCTGCACTGATAACGCGAACATTCTGGCAGAGATATGGCTGGTCGCGAGGAGAATTGGGGAAAAAGAGCGACGCTCGACCAAAGATTCGTTAGAGAACCGATGTTTCGATGCCGATCCGACACATTCTGGTTTCACTAGCTTGGAGTCAAAGCCGAACGTTGGATTCGACCGGTTTTCATGACGTCGCAGTTGCAATGCAGCAGGGGCTGAGCAGGAAAAGGAAGGAGACGGTCCTTCCTCCCCATGATGTGGGCTGTTGCACTGGCATACATAGTTGTCCGCGAGTATAGCGTTAAATCGCAGGTAGTTGGCAAGTGCGTCAGTGAAAGGGGGTTAATCGCTACGTCGACAATTAGTCCACGCCATTAGCCCTGTTTACATGAACCCGATAGCGTCGGGTCGATTCAGGGGTCGGGTTGAGCATGGTCAATCCAACTCAACCACTGCGTGTCTACATGAACTCGATTTTAGCGATTCGAGACCGGTTCAGCTGTAGCGACACCAAGCGTCGAGCAAGCAGCAGCAGCCTCCAAGATTGAGTCACGCCATCGCTGTATCGGAGGTGCGACGGCGCACGTGGAAAGCAAGTTCGCATTTATCCCCTTCCCTCTCAATAACCCTACTTTTCGACCCAACAGCATTTACAAGCACATCGGTTGAGGGTCGAGTTCAGTCACCTACCCCTTGCGGCGGAATTGACTGGACCCGACCCGTCAACTCCCGGCTCGGCGTGCGTACCAGTACCGGTTTTAAAAAAAAAAACCAGGAGTGTGGGTTCATGTAAGCGCCGGCCGCTATCGGCTCGAGGCCCTCCTATGAGGAATATTTGCAGCATCATTCTTGACTTTTATCGACACCTGGGTCACTGCGCCCTTGCGCTGGGCAAGAAACAATGCTGTTCTCCCACACTGTCATGAATAGGGAGCCCCCATCCTGTGTTTTGGCACTAACAATGCCTTATTGTGTTGCTGCCGGGAGGGAAAAGGGGGGTGGCACTTTTGGGTGAGGTCTTGCATTCCACTTCCTTTCCGCACCAAGAGCTCGAGCAAAAAAGAAACGCTGAAATCCTTTCCGCTATAGCCTTAATGGACCAAATAGAGTTTTTTTCTCTCTCTCTCTCCGAATACAACCCAAGCAATAAAAGAGGAAAGAGCTCAGGTCCGTCCAAGTTCTGAGTAAAAACCTGCGCGCACGAACACAGACAATCAAGAGGCTGGTGGTAGAAAGTAGTAGCGATAAAATACTCTGACGCCAGATGGAGCCACATCGCGCTAGTGAAATTTGGCGCTTATGTCAAATCCCCTGAGAAAATGCATACACAACTTTCAGAGCCTGTTAAATGCAAATACTACGTTCGATATGGAGGAAAATTGTGGCTTGGCAATCAAAAAAGAAAAAGGGAGGAAATGTTGCAGACGATATTCTGATATTTGACTTAATTTTTTCACGAGATGACATGAAAGACCGACATACCTAAAAGTGCCATTTTTCTGGATATTTACCTCTGATTTGTAAAAAAATGAAACTTAAAAAATAATATCTGTCTGCAACATTTTCTTTAGTCATTAAATAAGAAAACGCTGCCACAGACCTCATGAAAATCGAGCCTTTTTTAGACACGCTACAGCTTCTGGAATTTGCCATGTTTTCCTATGGACACTGTCACTGGCGAACCCTCTTAATACTGAATCTGGCAATGGCAAGCTCTACTGATCCGGAGTTCACGGGTTCGAACCCGACCGCGGCGGCTGCGTTTTTATGGAGGAAAAATGCTAAGGCGCCGGTGTGCTGTGCGATGTCAGCGCAGGTTAAAGATCCCCAGGTGGTCGAAATTATTCCGGAGCCCTCCACTACGGCACCTCTTTCTTCCTTTCTTCCTTCACTCCCTACTTTATACCTTTCCTTACAGCGCGGTTCAGGTGCACGCCGATGCATGAGACAGATACTGCGTCATTTCCTTTCCCCCTAAAACAATTATTATTTTTAATGCTTTTGCTGCCGTGGTTCAGTGATGGACATGCAGCGGTGAGAGACCGATTTCCCTGAAACATTTCAGTGGCGTCGCTTCGCTTGATGAGTGTTATGACGTAACGAGCGGCTGTAGTGTTTTTGACAAGTAAAAAAAAAGATAGGGTGACACTGGCCGTACCTCGAACCGCGGCGTCAAACGATAGAGGAACACAAAAAAGGAGCCCCATGATGTGTTACCCGTCTCGACACATCAGCCATAGTGCAGAAGGGGTGGGATTGGCTGTGAGCGCACACCAAACCTCGAACCCCGAACTTCAGGCTTCAGCATAGAATTGGTGACACTTTGCAAAGCTCACAGCGACGGGAATTGAGGCCGCAGGCTCCTTTTCCAAGCCATGTAAACCCTAGCAAGCCGAGCACCAGGCCGGGCCACAGCTTGTACCCATTTGAGAAAACCGGTGGGTAACCGGCCGGCAGCGGGAGTCGAACCCACCACCTCCCGAAGCCGAGGCGGGTGCTCACCCCGAGGCCACGGCTGCGGTGAGATTTGCAGTAACAGGGGACGTATTTTATAGCTACCATTAGGAACAGGCGGCATGAAGAATGAAACCGATGGGAACAAATGTAACAGAGGGTGCATTTGACCCTGTGTCAGCGTGGTTTGTTTTTAAACGTACGTAAACTATTTCCCAGCTGCGCGTTTCAATTTTGCATCCACATTTTGAACCCGGCGCGACAGGTGGCGCTCTCTAGTTGTTTTTTTCTTCGACTGCGAGAGCGAGGTTTCAGTGACAAAAAATTATCGCAGACGAGAACGATGAATTCTTTTTTTTATTTAAATGAACAAGAAAGGAGAGTTTGGTGCCGGATA
This sequence comes from Amblyomma americanum, assembly GCA_030143305.2. Lineage (NCBI taxonomy): Eukaryota > Metazoa > Arthropoda > Arachnida > Ixodida > Ixodidae > Amblyomma > Amblyomma americanum. The sequence continues at coordinate 92,098 of JARKHS020008580.1, forward strand.
GCGTTTGCGGCTACTCCTTTTCACCAATTTATGGAAACCACTTGTTCTGACGATGAACAGTTCCACGATGAAGATGTAGCCTAGGATGCGAACAAATTAAGCTGTTGTGCTGACTGCACTCTAGCAGTAAATAAAAAAATAGCTGCGGTTTATCTACCGCTGAACCTGGTTAGAGAGCGAAAGCTGCGGTGTATCGGGCAAGTAGACGCGGCTTGGCGTCTGTAACGTCGAGTGCGTTCCGCACACCAAACAGGCAGTGCGCCCAACCTGCCACGCTGGCCACCCTGGCAGGAGGCAGTTAAGTTAACGGTTGATCGCAAGAGGTTGGTCACCGAATGAAAGCTGCGGCCTATTGCTGCTGTGCCGCGTGTATGCCAGAACGCTGTCAGTGCTAATGCATGCAGCCCACATCTCTCTCTTGGAGGTCATGGAGGTCATGGTCAGAGGCGAAGGACACAAGCTGTCTTCCCCCAACGTCCATCCTAACGCCTCCCCACATGGTGTGATGAGCATTGAAGTCACCCATAATGACCCACGGAGCAGGTGTAGCTGCCATCAAACCAATCAACCTTCTGGCGTCGAAACGACTTGATGGCGCCCAGTACACCAGCCGCCAGGCAAACGTACTGATTATCTTCGTTCGGAGGAACTGAATGTTGCACATATGTAAGTTCACGTCGAATGTAGACGTTGACTTTGCTGGATCTGTTGCGCGTAGGTGATGCAAATGCCTCATAACCGGATATTCGCAATATCTCAGTTCGTGAAATAAAATACAATGGTACCGTGCTGTCAGGCAAAGCCTTAGCCAATGCCTTCAATAGCCACATTGTAAATACTGCCGCTCAAATAACAGTGAATATTAATCTAGACAATGTTCACTACAATAATGGCTCAGTTTTTCTTGATCCTGTCAGCGAAGCCGAAGTGACGGAAGTAATAAAAAGTCTTAATAACAGCAGCGCTATTGATGTTGATGGCATGCAAGTGAAACCTTTGAAACACGTCATCTGTGTCCTTGCTCCCTGCATAAATTACGTTTTCAATTTATGCCTTGAACAAGCGGTATTTCCACACCAAATGCAAGTTGCACGTGTGAAGGTATTGTACAAGAAAGGTGATAAGAATGATATGGGGAATTACAGGCCTGTTTCCATACTACCTGTCCTATCAAAGGCATTCGAAAAAATCATTCTCAAGCGATTTTCGAAATTTGAAGAGAAACATAACCTCATAGTTGATTGCCAGTATGGATTCCGAAAGGGAGTTAGCACCGAGTCGGCACTTCTTGCCCAAAAAGAGTATATTTTAGACCACATTGAACAAGAAAACGTAATATTAGGCATATTTATAGATTTTTCAAGAGCCTTCGACCTCATAAATCATCAGATACTGATCACGAAGCTAGAAAGATATGGCTTTCGGGGTGTGGCTGCGGCGTTAATCCGATCATATTTAACCAATAGGAAGCAAATTGTAGATATAGAGGGATTTTGTTCGGATTCACTAGCAGTTAACTGTGGCGTGCCGCAAGGCAGTATTTTGGGGCCATTCCTTTTTAATCTCTACGTGAATGACATAGTCAGCGTAACCCCATCCACAAAATTTGTCATTTACGCAGATGATACGAGTCTATTCTTTTCAGCAAATGATCCTGATCAATTAATTCGACATGCGAATGAAAGCCTAGCCAAGCTAGAGAAATGGACTGAAGAAAACCTTTTAAAAATAAACATACAAAAAACAAAGGCAGTTCTATTTCACGCCAGAAATAAAACTATAACAACTAGCCACAGTGTTTTGCTCAAATCAACCCCAGTTGAAATAGTGCCTTGGATTAAAACATTAGGTGTTACGTTTCATGAGAACTTATCTTGGGATGCACATATTAACTGCTTAACCAAAAAACTTTCTCAAGTAGTCGGCCTCATATATCGAAATGCAAGTGTACTACCGCGTAATGTAATGATAATGCTGTATAATACCTTGTTTTGTTCAAGACTTAATTATTGCCATTTAGTTTGGGCCTCTACGACGCAAAACAATATACACAAAATTCATATTCTGCAAAAAAAGTTTCTACGTGCCGTTGCAAGTGTCCCCATGTGCTATCCCTCGGAACCATTATTTCACATGTATAACGTGATGCCTGTTACGAAGATTTATGGTTATCGTCTGTGCAAACAATACAAACAAGAGATAAAAAATGGTACTTGTTTCTTGCGTCAGATAGCCAACATAAGTAGTCATCCTAAAGCATACAACACGCGAAATTTTGAGAGGTGGAAAGTTGAAACATGTAGGACAACATATGGATTACAAATGTTAAAAAACCGGTTACCAAGGCTTTTAAATACGTTGCATAAGAAAAACATACAACCCGAAAATATTACTTTCAAGAAACTTCGCCACTACTTTACGAACTAAAAATAAGAACAACAAAATAGTCTCACAATATTCTATCTCAAAGCGTCACTTTCATTTTGCTATGCTGTCTATATATCTCCGGCGATGAGATTTGTTGAAAGTGTGTGCCCTCTTGTTGCAGTCAGGTTTTCGTGGAAACTTCCTTTTTTTCAATGTACAGCTTTTGTTTGCGGTTTCACACTTTCATGCATTTGTTTTGTGGTTGCTGACCGCTACCTGTAGTTGCCAATGTGGGGGCCTGCGGCCTTGTCAAGCTGCCTTAATGACAGCTTTTTCTGCTGGCCTCCGGCATCATGTACGTGTGATGCAAATAAAGTTATTATTATTATTATTATTATTATTATTATTGCCGGGGTCTTCGGTTCACAAATCACAAGAATTGGGAAGTGATTCTCGTAGACGTAGTGCCTTAAATCGGAAATCCGGGACTGGAGCCCACGAGCATTCCATTGGAAAATGAAAGCTTGCTTGACTTTCTTTTGAAAATACAGGTCCGAAGGAGCCATGATGCCTTCTACTGTAGAGTCGCAAGAACTGGATGTAACGCGTCCAGCACTTGAAGTGGGCTATTTGCTGTTGGCGTGCGTAGGCTGTGTATATCCTTTCTGTGTATATCCTGCCAAAGCAGGGAGAAGGAAGCACAAAAGAATAACCCCTCTCATGGGGTGGTGGTCACAGAATGGACCTTTTTCCAGTAACGCACCACTCAGCTGCCACAAGGAAAAGTACGTTTTCTGGTTTGGGTCCCCCTAAGCTCCCGCACATATTTTCTGCGAAAATACATTTACAATGATAGGGCGGGGTATACAGCCTGTAGTTGGAAGCAGTGCTGGTTTAGCCTAGCCAGAACAGATGAGAGTGAGTCATATTTTGACACACCTTGGGAACACCTTCCCCTCCGCACTTTGGCCGGCTATTCCGTATTCCGCTTATTCCTCCATCGCCACACGCAATACAAGACTGGTGACCTTTTGCGAGTGTGGACGCCTATTCGACGACGCGGCCTCTGTGATAAGCTGTTTGCGGTCTCATTGTTTACACTGCCAGTGTTTATTTTCCACTGTCTTTGCTGCTCTTGTCCTTACTTTTTGTTTACGCATCCGGCCGATGCTTCTTTGACAAAAGGAGTGCCGCGAAACTGTTGTACTACTTGTTTGTTCAAGTTCAAAACCGTTGGCGCGCGGGAATATCACTGTTATGCGAGGTCGATCAGCGTTATCTGGAAGGATTGCAGCCAGGCGCAACTATTTCGACATTATTCTGGGTTGTTGTTTTTAGCGCCTTATCTTGAAGGTTCCTCTTCGATTATCACCGAGCACGTTTGTTGCTATCGGCGTCGCCGAGTTCTTCAGTTCATTTATCGGCGATAGACACTTCAGTAACTAAATTGCTGCTGAAATACTTAGTTTCATGTCTTCTTCACTGCTTATGATTTCACATGGAACAAATCAGATTTAGGTAAAAGGGTGACATGTGTGGTTTCCAAAAGCACTGAGATTGTCCTGTTGTTATTCCTGGTGACTTTGAACGCGAAATTCGTCATATTGCACGTTGTCGCAACGTGCAATGATCCTCCGCGCGCGCATTGGCTGCGTGTGGCCCGGGGAACGACGGGTGCGTCACGGAATCGCGACGAATGATGTGTGTGACGGATGCGGTGCAGTGGAAACACTAGAACATCTGCTCCTTCGCTGCTCCGCGTTTGCCGATGCTCTTCGCGATATGCTCGCGGCCTATAGGGCGCAGGGCATACTACCAGACTCCATCAAGACGCTATTGTGGCCGCAGGGCAGTGCGCGCACTCGTGAGCGAACTTTGGTGAGCCTCTGTGCATTCCTCGAACACACGGGCTTGACGTCCCGTCTGTTCTCCGTCAGGTAGTTACACGCAGTGACCGAACGCTCCGCGAGTTCTACCTTGAACGATTAATAACTGGACGCCCACTCCAGTTGTAACCTACACAGTGCTGTGCGCGTGTGTGATTTAATTCCTCTTAAATGAACTAATCACGCGCACAACCTGGACACATTACTTATTGTGTAAATAGTTTGTACATATTACTTCTCCCCCTGTCCTCTCTTCCTGTCCCCATCACCTCTTTCATTTCATTAGTCCATTCTGCCTGCTGTCCTTTATTTCCGCTGCCCCAGCTCAGGTGCTTCAGTATCGATGGCAGATGCCGGGGCTAGCAAAAATCTTTTCCTTTCTTTTTACTATTATTTTTAATAAAACCACTACCACCACAAGCGACTACCAACTGTTCTGTTCAAAGTTGCTAGTAGTGGTTTATTGTTAAAAATAATAAAAATTGCAATTTAATAGAAGATTGCCGCTGCAGCCACGCTAACCGCGTGTGCTCTTTCTGAGCACAAAAACGGCAGCGCATCTGAATTGTCATGACGTCAGGGGTTTGAAAGCGAAAATTCCACACCTAGTATGATTTCCGAAAAAGTCTCATTATGAACTCTACTTTTTTATGTTCTTTTATATATTTTATATGTTATATACTTTTATGTATTATAATTTTATATACTTATTTATATAGCGCTCCTTCCGAGCGTTTTTCTGATTGAAATGTGCGACTTTTGGAAGCGTAGTGCAGGATGTGTGACTAGGTGTGGCGCATACCGAGGCGTATCTAATTGGGAGAATAAAGACGGTTGGGGAACGCTTGACACATGAGAAACCGGTACAGGAGCAAAACTGGATGATTTTGCCAGGCAGGCCATGAACGTTTGACATCATGTTATTTACACCACAGAGATGTCTATTCTGCAGTAGGGGGCTCGGCAATCCGCGAGCTCTTTTCTGCACATAAGGTGCAACCATGCTTACCCACGTAAAGTGGACGGCATCTGCACTGATAACGCGAACATTCTGGCATTCTGGCAGAGATATGGCTGGTCGCGAGGAGAATTGGGGATAAAGAGCGACGCTCGACCAAAGATTCGTTAGAGAACCGATGTTTCGATGCCGATCCGACACATTCTGGTTTCACTAGCTTGGAGCCAAAGCCGAACGTTGGATTCGACCGGTTCTCATGACATCGCAGTTGCAATGCAGCAGGGGATGAGCAGGAAAAGGAAGGAGACGGTCTTTTCTCCCGTTGATGTGGGCTGCTGCACTGGCATAACATAGTTGTCCGCGGGTATAGCGTGAAATCGCAGGTAATTGGCAAGTGCCACAGTGAAAGGAGGTTAATCGCTACGTCGACAATTAGTCCACGCCATTAGCCCTGTTTACATGAACCCGATAGCGCCGGATCGATTCGGGGGTCGGGTTGAGCATGGTCAATCCAACTCAACCATTGCGTGTTTACATGGACTCGATTTTAGCGATTCGAGACCGGTTCAGTTCTAGCGACACCAAGCGTCCAGCAAGCAGTAGCAGCCTCCAAGATTGAGGCACGCCATCGCTGTATCGGAGGTGCGACGGCGCACGTGGAAAGCAAGTTCGCATTTATCCCCCTCCCTCTCAATAACACTTGTTGCTGGGCTAGTTGGTGCATAGTTCTATGTACAAACGTTAGCGCGAAATAAGAGACAATCACAAGAAATGCGCGTTGTCCTGTCCGCATTTCTTGTGTTTGTTTCTTATTTTGCGCTAACCCTCTCAATAACCCTACTTTTCGACGAAACAGCGTTTACAAGCACATCGGTTGAGGGTCGAGTTGAGTCACCTAACGCTTGCGGCGGAATTGACTAGACCCGACCCGTCGACTCCCGGCTCGGCGTGCGTACCAGTACCGGTTTAAAAAAAAAACCAGGAGTGTGGGTTCATGTAAGCGCCGGCCGCTATCGGCTCGAGGCCCTCCTATGAGGAATATTTGCAGCATCATTCTTGACTTTTATCGACACCTGGGTCACTGCGCCCTTGCGCTGGGCAAGAAACAATGCTGTTCTCCCACACTGTCATGAATAAGGAGCCCCCATCCTGTGTTTTGGCACTAACAATGCCTTGTGTTGCTGCCGGGAGGGAAAAGGGGGGTGGCACTTTTGGGTGTGGTCTTGCATTCCACTTCCTTTCCGCACCAAGAGCTCGAGCAAAAAAGAAACGCTGAAATCCTTTCCGCTATAGCCTTAATGGACCAAATAAAGTTTTTTTTTCTCTCTCTCTCTCTCTCCGAATACAACCCAAGCAATAAAAGAGGAAAGAGCTCAGGTCCGTCTAAGTTCTGAGTAAAAACCTGCGCTCATGAACACAGACAATCAAGAGGCTGGTGGTAGAATGTAGTAGCGATAAAATATTCTGACGCCAGATGGAGCCACATTGCGCTAGTGAAATTTGGCGCTAATGTCAAATCCCCTGCGAAAATACATACACAGCTTTCAGAGCCTATTAAACGCAAATACTACGCTCGATATGGATGAAAATTGTGGCTTGGCAATCAAAAAACAAAAAGGGAGGAAATGTTGCAGACGATATTCTGATATTTGACTTAATTTTTTCACGAGATGACATGAAAGACCGACATACCTAAATGTGCAATTTTTCTGGATATTTACCTCTTTTTTGTAAAAAAAAAATTGATACTTAAAAAATATTATCTGTCTGCAACATTTTCTTTATTCATTAAATAAGAAAACGCTGCCACAGACCTCATGAAAATCGAGCCTTTTTTAGACACGCTACAGCTTCTGAAATTTGCCATGTTTTCCTATGGACACTGTCACTGGCGAACCCTCTTAATACTGAATCTGGCAATGGCAAGCTCTACTGATCAGGAGTTCACGGGTTCGAACCCGACCGCGGCGGCTGCGTTTTTATGGAGGAAAAACGCTAAGGCGCCCGTGTGCTGTGCGATGTCAGCGCAGGTTAAAGATCCCCAGGTCGTCGAAATTATTCCGGAGCCCTCCACTACGGCACCTCTTTCTTCCTTTCTTCCTTCACTCCCTACTTTATACCTTCCCTTACAGCGCGGTTCAGGTGCCCGCCGATGCATGAGACAGATACTGCGTCATTTCCTTTCCCCCTAAAACAATTATTACTTTTAATGCTTTTGCTGCCGTGGTTCAGTGATGGACATGCAGCGGTGAGAGACCGATTTCCCTGAAACATTTCAGTGGCGTCGCTTGATGCGTGTTATGACGTAACGAGCGGCTGTAGTGTTTTTGACAAGTAAAAAAAAAAGATAGGGTGACACTGGCCGTACCTCGAACCGCGGCGTCAAACGATAGAGGAACACAAAAAAGGAGCCCCATGATGTGTTACCCGTCTCGACACATCAGCCATAGTGCAGAAGGGGTGGGATTGGCTGTGAGCGCACACCAATCCTCGAACCCCGAACTTCAGGCTTCAGCAGAGAATTGCTATAGGATTGGTGACACTTTGCAAAGCTCACAGCGACGGGAATTGAGGCCGCAGGCTCCTTTTCCAAGCCATGTAAACCCCAGCAAGCCGAGCACCAGGCCGGGCCATAGCTTGTACCCATTTGAGGAAACCGGTGGGTAACCGGCCGGCAGCGGGAGTCGAACCCACCACCTCCCGAAGCCGAGGCGGGTGCTCTACCCCGAGGCCACGGCTGCGGTGAGATTCGCAGCAACAGGGGACGTAATTTATAGCTACCATTAGGAACAGGCGGCATGAAGAAAGAAACCGATGGGAACAAATGTAACAGAGGGTGCATTTGACCCTGTGTCAGCGTGGTTTGTTCTTAAACGTACGTAAACTACTTCCCAGCAGCGCGTTTCAATTTTGCATCCACATTTTCAACCCGGCGCGACAGGTGGCGCTCTCTAGTTGTTGTTTTTTTCTTCGACTGCGCGAGCAAGGTTTCAGTGACCAAAAAATTATCGCAGACGAGAACGATGAATTCTTTTTTTATTTAATTGAACAAGAAAGGAGAGTTTGGTGCCAGATAGCGTTTGCGGCTACTCCTTTTCACCAATTTATAGAAACCACTTGTTCTGACGATGAACAGTTCCACGATGAAGATGTTGCCTAGGATGCGAACAAATTAAGCTGTTGTGCTGACTGCACTCTAGCAGGAAATAAAAAAAATAGCTGCGGTTTATCTACTGCTGAACCTGGTTAGAGAGCGAAAGCTGCGGTGTATCGGGCAAGTAGACGCGGCTTGGCGTCTGAAACGTTGAGTGCGTTCCGCACACGAAACAGGCAGTGGAGTTAGTGGTTGATCGCGAGAGGTTGGTCACCGAATGAACGCTGCGGCCTATTACTGCTGTGCCGCGTGTCTGCCAGAACGCTGTCAGTGCTAATGCATGCAGCCCACATCTCTCTCTTTCTCACCGCCGCCACGTCACTCAAAGCGCGATTGAAGCGTCCACTTCCCGAGGGAGCGAGTTATGCCCCCTCTCTTCTCTCAAAATCATCGGTCTACAACGTTGTCAACGACAACGCCAGTTAACACAATGAACGCCTACCGCCTATAGAAACAGAGGCGAACGCTCGGTTTCGGTGGCGGCCGAGTGCCGTCATATGTGTCACGTGGTATCTCCTTGATTCAAGGTCAAACTCGTGCACACTGCGAAGAAGCTACGTAGGGCAGGAGTAAAGCTGTCACTTTAGAATGGAACAAGACTAATTCCCGACGTAAATAGCAAAACTGAAAAGTGAGATTCAACGCTTCCTCCACGCGCTGCTGTTTCTTCCATCAAGTGGGCGGCTGACTGCTGTCGTGATGAGGTTTTTCCTGCTGCAAATCAGCATTCGTAACGTCCTCATTGCCGCTTTTCGATAAAATCTCCCATGGCTGCACTAAGTTACGACACATGCGAAATACATGCTGCTGCAGTCATCTGCACCAAACTTTGGAACAGCATGACTTAGCCTTGGAGGAAAGTGAAGTAGCGCATTCGTAGAGGGCGTATGATGGGCTTCGTTAGCGAAGGTTGCCTGGCCCGAGGTGTCGTCCGTTCTCCGATAAAGGGAAAAACTGTGGGTAATATTTTAACGCGATAACGTTAATGACCCCATTGCGCAGAAAATCTACCATCGGCGTTGTGAGCGACGAATCAACGACAGAGCTCTGGCGGATGGTGCCCAGAGGGTCAGCCGATAGGTGACAGGCGGGGCACCTATATGTCACGTGGCCTTGTGGCGTCATCCCTGCCTGCCCACTGGATAGTGAGCAAGCTGTGCGCCGTGGCAGGTGGCAGTTAGTTAACGATGAGTCGCACCTGAAGATCAACCTGGGTTGCAGAAGGCCCCCCGCTGGGATAACCTGCGACCGCAGGGTAGTGGCGCATCGCTTAATTCCTGCACCGCGGCGCCAGTAGGGCTATGAGGACTTTGAGGGATCTATACATGTAGAGAATCACCTTCTGCATATATGGGAATTAACCCATTGCGCTATCGAGCCATGCCCTTAAGGCTGTCCTCCATTTCTTTTGCTTACATTCAGAGCATACATGACGTGTAGGTGCTGTCTTCCAGGCACTCCAAAAGACAGAGGGGGGGGGAGAGGTGAGTATACAGTAAAGGCAGTGTTCCAGATTAGCGTGCAGGGAGGGACAGTTGAGACAACGCAGGTTTAGACGGAAGAGGTATAGAGGCGCTGGAGTGGAGAGAACATTCGTTCGCACTTCATGTAGGACGTGGGATTCTGCGACAGAGGAGGAAAATTGTGGCGTAAGAAGATGGGTGAGATCATCCCCAAGCTACCTGTAGTCGCGTCCAGTCGCGATTGAATATATCCCCATCGTCACTCGTCCGTGGGCTGACCCAGGCGATTGCCGGAGCCCGATTGCGAAAGTCGCGGGCACCTGATGAACCAGATCACTACCGCCAGTCCTTGAATGAATGGGAATGAGTGAGTGAACTTTTATTGAAGAGGATGGTGGCTGGAGTGCTCGTGGGTGGGCCCTCAGCCCAGGGCTCCGGAGGCTTCTGCCGATCTTCCGACGATGAGGAGGAGCGTTGCCTGGTAGTCGAGGCGTGCGCTGGTCAGCTTCACCTCCCGCAGCTCCAGGGCCGAATCACGCGGCTTTAGATGGGGTATTAGGAGACATGTCCAAGCGATGTTTGTTAGGGTTGGGGTGTCGTCGCACCATGAACATTTCTTTTCTCAAAGTGTTGGGTGTAGGCGATATAAATAATGTAAGTTGGGATACGTGTTTGTGCGGTGTTCGCGGGTCCCGGAAAGGAAGAAACGATAAGAAGGCTGCGTAGTACTTTATTGGGCGACAGCTCGGATGCTTTCTAGCTTCGATCATGCAGGTGCTCGCTTTTTGTAGAGCCACTGCTGACGTCACTTCGCGCGTCACTTATCACACCCGTAACACTGCGGCGGCACGCATCACTTCGTACACCGCAATTTGGAGAGTCCCGGTGGCTGGTATCGGTCAGGCGACTTCCTGACTCGTGGAGGGTACCACCTCGTTGGCCTATTTCCGCTGACAACGGGTGCGGGGCTAGTTGCAGAGACAGCGGTTGATGGTGGCGGACAATCTGAAAGTTCCGGGTAACAGATGTCGGTCTCCTCCCCCACCGCAAGTGAGGACGCCGTCGTCACAGCCGAGGCTGGCAGCGAATGGTCCTTGTGTCGCTTCCACGTGCAGGATCCGTTGGGTGTCTGCACCTTGACCTCGTACGACACTGGCCCGGTGCCAACATGTCAAGACGCATACCTGTGGCGAAGTATGAATGCGCGTCTGCCGCCACGACGTAAAGGGCACTTTATTACAAGTACAGGCGCGGCCAGAATAATGCGGAGAACAGGAACGGTCGCAGAACTGCGGAGAACTGCTTATGCGCGCTACTTAGCATGATTGTCGGGAACTATTCGTGTCGGCACGCGCAGAGAGGCGCCGGGGCACGGACCCACTTTTTTGCCGCAGGCCTGTGTGCATCACTGCTTAAGATATAGTCTGCATGTCTGCAGCAAAGGAAAGGCTGCGGGCTTCGTAGCGCAGCACATCGTGGCGCTCGGCGCGGGACATCGACGATAAACTAAGCCCGCTTTGAGGAAGGCATCACCTGGCGGAATTGCTCGGAACAGCTCTGCATCTTTCGAGCAAAGATAACACCAGGGTTGAAATATAGTTGAATCAAAGAGTGTGGCTTGGTGGCGGGTACTCTCGCTGCGCGCGGACGGCCAAGTGTTGCTTTTTGTCGTTGATAGATGGCGCTTAGATGCAGTTTCTCCAAAAGCAAAAAGCTATTGGAGGATTGGTGGCTCAGAAGCAGAGAGGTGACATAAGTTTTAAAGTGTAGGAAGACGTATTTTAAAGAAAATGGCGAATTTTATTAAGGACTTAGAACAGAGTTAAAGAAAAATAAAAGGAAAAAAACTAAGCATGGTGGCAGCTAACACTGCCCGGTTTCAAAGGGGACGCTCCTACCTTCCATCCATCCATCCATCCATCCATCCATCCATCCATCCATCCATCCATCCATCCATCCATCCATCCATCCATCCATCCATCCATCCATCCATCCATCCATCCATCCATCCATCCATCCATCCATCCATCCATCCATCCATCCATCCATCCATCCATCCATCCATCCATCCATCCATCCATCCATCCATCCATCCTTGATGCGTCGCCTGTCGTGTGCTCTGCATTATTATGGCCGCGGCTGTGCAGGAGTGATCGCTTTAAGAGGGCTCACCAGCTACGAGGCAACTCAGATTTGAACTTTTTCTGTCGATAGATGGCAGCACTTAAGTGCCACAAAAAGGAGGGAACTACTATTACCATTCCAGGGGTGTAAATTCTACCGCGACATTTCCTCGACCGCGACACGAAAGTATTAGTTATTCCGCGAACAAAAATTAGGGATGATATAGATAGATAGATAGATAGATAGATAGATAGATAGATAGATAGATAGATAGATAGATAGATAGATAGATAGATAGATAGATAGATAGATAGATAGATAGAGATAGATAGATAGATAGATAGATAGATAGATAGATAGATAGATAGATAGATAGATAGATAGATAGATAGATAGATAGATAGATAGATAGATAGATAGATAGATAGATAGATAGATAGATAGATAGATAGATAGATAGATAGATAGATAGATAGATAGATAGATAGATAGATAGATAGAGAGTAGAAGGGAAATGCAGGGATGTCAACCAGAAAGGGGTTCCGGTTGGCTACCCTGCACTGGGGAAGAGGGATTAGGGGGCTAAAAGGAGGAAAAGAGAAGGGGAAAGGCATAACACACACACACGCACAACTCTGTCACAATTTGTCACTCAATCCAGTCGCTCTCAACTAGGCAAAGAGTGCCTTGTATGCCTTGAGGGCAGTCGACTGCTGTGGCCACGGGCCGAGGATCTTTCGCTCTGTTAATGGGCGAGTATCGAGGCGGTCCAGGGCATAACACAGCGTATGTCTTGCACTCGCAAATGCAGGACACTCATAGAGAAGATGAGCGATGGTCTCCTCACAACCACAGCTTTCACAGGCAGGGCTGTCGGCCATCCTCATCCGGAAAGCATAGTTGTTGGTAAAAGCAACACCGATCCATAAAATGGATAACAATTTTGCTTCGCGACGTGCTAAGTTACGTGGAAGACGAAGGCGCAGTCCAGAGTCCAGTGCCTTGAGGCGGAGGTTGCAAAACTCTCCCGTGTTCAACGCTGAACGTGTAAGCTCCAGCCCCAAAGGGCGAAGCCCACACGCAGCGTCAGGTCTTGATATTGGGATCCTCACTGGAAGTCCGTCGTTGTGAGCAGAACGCGCAGCCGAATCTGCCTGGTGATTACCGTTAATACCACAGTGTCCTGGCAGCCGTTGAAAAATTATGTCATGACCTTTGGATACGGCGCCGTGGTACAGTAGACGGATCTCAGCAACAAGTTGTGCCTGCGACCCGCGGCGTAGCGCAGCTTGCAGGACTTGAAGGGCTGCTTTAGAGTCGGTGAAAACCGTCCAGTCATGTGGAGGTTCTTGACTGATGAACTCAAGCGCAGTCCTTAAGGCTGCGTGTTCCGCACCAGTTGAAGATGTTGAATAGGTCGTCTTCACTTTCATGAAGATGGATCTGGCCGGTATCACCACCGACCCCGCAGAACTGGTCGAGTGGACTGATCCATCGGTGTAAACATGTATGCGGTGACTGTGGTAAGAATGCAGGTGATTAAATGTCAGTTGTTTGAGAGTGGGCAGTGATACACCAGCTTTCTTAGTAATGCCAGGAATATAGAAGTGAACCCGAGGTTCATGAAGACTCCATAAGGGTGAGCACGGTCTTGACGCAGGGGTGAACTCCGATGGAAGATATGCGCGATGGGCTTCAATGACTTTAGCGATTGCAGTACGCGACCTAATTATTGGGAGTGTTGCGAGGTGTTGACAGGGAACCCGTGTGAGGTGCCGAATATGTGTTCTCATGGTGTCAACAGCAATGAAGGCAGTAACAGGATATTCCCGGGCAACAAGAACAGTTGCTGCTGTTGATGCACATTTAGGCAGTCCAAAGCAGATACGGAGAGCTTGCGCTTGCACACTTTGAAGAGTCTTGATATTTGTCTTTCTAATGGAGCTGAATACCGGAAGACTGTACCGCATGTAGCCCAGAAATAGGGAACGGTGCAGTTGTAGCATCGAACGCACTGATGCGCCCCAGGACATTCCCCCGAGGAAGGAGAGGACGTGGACAATCGCAATTAGTCTCTTTCTCATGTTGTAGATATGTGGACTCCACGAGATGTTCCTGTAGATGACAACACCAAGGAAGCTGTGGCTTCTCTCCTAGGGAATGGCTTCGCAATTGATGCGAATGGTGTAACGTGACATTATTTTGCATGTGAACGCCACAAGTGAACACTTTTTGGTCGAAATATTCAGGCCCTGCAAAGCGAAGATAAGATGTCAGTATCGATGCAGCCTTTTGAAGTCTTGCACGAATTTGAGGATGGGTCACCCCTGATGCCCAAATACAGATATCATCTGCATATATAGAGATCTGAGCAGGTTGTAGCAATACGTCGACCAGGCCGATGAGAGGAAGGTTGAAGAGAACGGGGCTCAGAACTCTACCCTGAGGGATTCCGCGCGAATTTCGGTGTAATGACGTTGGTCTGTCCGCAGTCAGGACAAAAAACGACCTCTCTGATAAATAGCTGCGTATCCAGCTGAACCTGCGGCCTCCGATCTCAGCAGCTTCCATTGCGTCCAAAATGGCCTTATGCGTTACGTTGTCGTACGTGCCCTTGATATCCAAAAACAATTCCACGGTCAATCTTTTCAAACTTTTGCTGTGTTGCGCCGACGTTACAAGGTCAACCACGTTGTCGATAGAAGAGCGGCCCCGTCGGAACCCAGACATCAAGGTTGGATAAATCTGATATCGCTCCAAGTACCATTCCACGCGTGTGAGCAGCATTCTTTCCATGACTTTGCCGACGCAGCTGGCGACAGCAATTGGACGGTATGACGAAAGGTAGAGCGGTGATTTCCCCGGTTTAATAAGTAGAACCAGACGACTGGTCTTCCAATCATGAGGAACTATGCCAGAAGTCCATGACTTGTTATAAGTGTCCAAAAGAGCCCGTCGAGCTTTTTGGCCAAGGTTGGCAAGTGCGGAGTACGTCACACCATCGGGCCCTGGTGATGATGACCTTCTACAATTAGCCAGCGCAGCATCAAGTTCTTCCATGGAGAATAGTACATGCATCAGAGAATCCCCTGAGGGTGGAACATTGTTGCAGTGCAGCGTTACGCCTGGATTCGGAGGGCCTGTTATTCTTGCGCACAAATCTTCGGCTACCTCAACCACGCTGCGCCTTTGGTGGAGCGCGACGGATTTGAACGGGTAGCGCTGTTGGGGGGACGTTCGAAGACCCCGAATTACACTCCAAACGCGTGACAAAGGCTTCCGTGGATCAAGTGTTTGGCAAAATGTCCTCCACCGTTGTGTTTGCAGTGCCCTGCGCTGAATCTTCTGTATGCGTCTAGCATCTCTCAGGTCTAGGCGCGACTTTGTGCGTCGGTATCGGCGCTCTGCCCTGCGCCGTTGTGATCGCAGTCGCTGCAATTCGAAGTCAAAATTGGTGTAGTTAGCGACAGGGTTGAATGGGCAGGTGGCGTGTTCCATGGCCTCCTTAATTTTTTGTTCAAGACCGGTAGATAAGCCCTCTGTGCAAGCAGCCTCCATAAGTAATTTAAAAACTCTCCAGTCAATGCGCTGCCTACACGTGGCTGGGGAAAATGTCGAATGGCCGGTAATAATCAGATAAGTTGGGATATGGTCGCTGCCATGGGTTTCTACATCCGAAAACCACCGGACGCTGTTGTTAAGGCACTTTGAAACGAAATTCAAGTCCAATCAGCTGCTATAAGTCACCCCTCGAATATAGGTCGGGCTTCCGTCATTAAGGCAGTGGAGGTCATCGTCAGAGGCGAAGGACACAAGCTGTCTTCCCCTAACGTCCATCCTAACGCCTCCGCACATGGTGTGATGAGCATTGAAGTCACCCATAATGACCCACGGAGCAGGTGTAGCTGCCATCAAGCCACTCAACATTCTGGCGTCGTAACGACTTGATGGCGCCCAGTACACCGCCAGTAGCGTAAACGTCGGGTCTCGGCTCTTCACTGTCAGGCAAACGTACTGATTGCCTTCGTTCGGAGGAACTGAATGTTGCACATATGTAAGTTCACGTCGAATGTAGACGATGCCTTTGCTGGATCTGTTGCACGTGGGTGATGAAAATGCCTCGTCACCGGATATTCGCAATATTGCCGGGGTTTTCGGTTCACAACTCACAAGAATGGGGAAGTGATTCTCGTAGACGTAGTGCCGTAAATCGGAAATCCGGGACTGGAGCCCACGAGCATTCCTTTGGAAAATGAAAGCTTGCTTGACTTTCTTTTGAAAATACAGGTCCGAAGGAGCCATGATGCCTTCTACTGTAGAGTCGCAAGAACTGGATGTAACGCGTCCAGCACTTGAAGTGGGCTATTTGCTGTTGGCGTGCGTAGGCTGTGTATATCCTTTCTGTGTATATCCTGCCAAAGCAGGGAGAAGGAAGCACAAAAGAATAACCCCTCTCATGGGGTGGTGGTCACAGAATGGACCTTTTTCCAGTAACGCACCACTCAGCTGCCACAAGGAAAAGTACGTTTTCTGGTTTGGGTCCCCCTAAGCTCTCTCACATCTTTTCTGCGAAAATACATTTACAGTGATGGAGCGGGGTATACAGCCTGTAGTTGGAAGCAGTGCTGGTTTAGCCTAGCCAGAACAGATGGGAGTGAGTCATCTTTTGACACACCTTGGGAACACCTTCCCTTCCGCACTTTGGCCGGCTATTCCGTATTCCGCGTATTCCTCCATCGCCACACGCAATACAAGACTGGTGACCTTTTGCGAGTGTGGACGCCTATTCGACGACGCGGCCTCTGTGATAAGCTGTTTGCGGTCTCATTGTTTACACTGCCAGAGTTTATTTTGCATTGTCTTTGCTGCTCTTGACCTTATTTTTTCTTTAAGCATCCGGCCGATGCTTCTTTGACAAAAGGAGTGCCGCGAAACTGTTGTACTACTTGTTCAAGTTCAAAACCATTGGCGCGCGGGAATATCACTGTTATGCGAGATCGATCAGCGTTATCTGGAAGGATTGCAGCCAGGCGCAACTATTTCGACATTATTCTGGGTTGTTGTTTTTAGCGCCTTATCTTGAAGGTTCCTCTTCGATTATCACCGAGCACGTTTGTTGCTATCGGCGTCGCCGAGTTCGTCAGTTCATTTATGGGCGATAGCCACTTCAGTAACTAAATTGCTGCTGAAATACTTAGTTTCATGTCTTCTTCACTGCTTATGATTTCACATGGAACAAATCAGATTTAGGTAAAAGGGTGACATGTGTGGTTTGCAAAAGCACTGAGATTGTCCTGTTGTTATTCCTGGTGACTTTGAACGCGAAATTCGTCATATTGCACGTTGTCGCAACGTGCAATGATCCTCCGCGCGCGCATTGGCTGCGTGTGGCCCGGGGAACGACGGGTGCGTCACGGAATCGCGACGAATGATGTGTGTGACGGATGCGGTGCAGTGGAAACACTAGAACATCTGCTCCTTCGCTGCTCCGCGTTCGCCGATGCTCTTCGCGATATGCTCGCGGCCTATAGGGCGCAGGGCATACTACCAGACTCCATCAAGACGCTATTGTGGCCGCAGGGCAGTGCGCGCACTCGTGAGCGAACTTTGGTGAGCCTCTGTGCATTCCTCGAACACACGGGCTTGACGTCCCGTCTGTTCTCCGTCAGGTAGTTACACGCAGTGACCGAACGCTCCGCGAGTTCTACCTTGAACGATTAATAACTGGACGCCCACTCCAGTTGTAACCTACACAGTGCTGTGCGCGTGTGTGATTTAATTCCTCTTAAATGAACTAATCACGCGCACAACCTGGACACATTACTTATTGTGTAAATATTTTGTACATATTACTTCTCCCCCTGTCCTCTCTTCCTGTCCCCATCACCTCTTTCATTTCATTAGTCCATTCTGCCTGCTGTCCTTTATTTCCGCTGCCCCAGCTCAGGTGCTTCAGTATCGATGGCAGATGCCGGGGCTAGCAAAAATCTTTTCCTTTCTTTTTACTATTATTTTTAATAAAACCACTACCACCACAAGCGACTACCAACTGTTCTGTTCAAAGTTGCTAGTAGTGGTTTATTGTTAAAAATAATAAAAATTGCAATTTAATAGAAGATTGCCGCTGCAGCCACGCTAACCGCGTGTGCTCTTTCTGAGCACAAAAACGGCAGCGCATCTGAATTGTCATGACGTCAGGGGTTTGAAAGCGAAAATTCCACACCTAGTATGATTTCCGAAAAAGTCTCATTATGAACTCTACTTTTTTATGTTCTTTTATATATTTTATATGTTATATACTTTTATGTATTATAATTTTATATACTTATTTTATAGCGCTCCTTCCGAGCGTTTTTCTGATTGAAATGTGCGACTTTTGGAAGCGTAGTGCAGGATGTGTGACTAGGTGTGGCGCATACCGAGGCGTATCTAATTGGGAGAATAAAGACGGTTGGGGAACGCTTGACACATGAGAAACCGGTACAGGAGCAAAACTGGATGATTTTGCCAGGCAGGCCATGAACGTTTGACATCATGTTATTTACACCACAGAGATGTCTATTCTGCAGTAGGGGGCTCGGCAATCCGCGAGCTCTTTTCTGCACATAAGGTGCAACCATGCTTACCCACGTAAAGTGGACGGCATCTGCACTGATAACGCGAACATTCTGGCAGAGATATGGCTGGTCGCGAGGAGAATTGGGGATAAAGAGCGACGCTCGACCAAAGATTCGTTAGAGAACCGATGTTTCGATGCCGATCCGACACATTCTGGTTTCACTAGCTTGGAGCCAAAGCCGAACGTTGGATTCGACCGGTTCTCATGACATCGCAGTTGCAATGCAGCAGGGGATGAGCAGGAAAAGGAAGGAGACGGTCCTTTCTCCCCTTGATGTGGGCTGCTGCACTGGCATACATAGTTGTCCGCGGGTATAGCGTGAAATCGCAGGTAATTGGCAAGTGCCACAGTGAAAGGGGGTTAATCGCTACGTCGACAATTAGTCCACGCCATTAGCCCTGTTTACATGAACCCGATAGCGCCGGATCGATTCGGGGGTCGGGTTGAGCATGGTCAATCCAACTCAACCGTTGCGTGTTTACATGGACTCGATTTTAGCGATTCGAGACCGGTTCAGTTGTAGCGACACCAAGCGTCCAGCAAGCAGTAGCAGCCTCCAAGATTGAGGCACGCCATCGCTGTATCGGAGGTGCGACGGCGCACGTGGAAAGCAACTTCGCATTTATCCCCCTCCCTCTCAATAACACTTGTTGCTGGGCTAGTTGGTGCATAGTTCTATGTACAAACGTTAGCGCGAAATAAGAGACAATCACAAGAAATGCGCGTTGTCCTGTCCGCATTTCTTGTGTTTGTTTCTTATTTTGCGCTAACCCTCTCAATAACCCTACTTTTCGACGAAACAGCGTTTACAAGCACATCGGTTGAGGGTCGAGTTGAGTCACCTAACGCTTGCGGCGGAATTGACTAGACCCGACCCGTCGACTCCCGGCTCGGCGTGCGTACCAGTACCGGTTTAAAAAGAAACCAGGAGTGTGGATTCATGTAAGCGCCGGCCGCTATCGGCTCGAGGCCCTCCTATGAGGAATATTTGCAGCATCATTCTTGACTTTTATCGACACCTGGGTCACTGCGCCCTTGCGCTGGGCAAGAAACAATGCTGTTCTCCCACACTGTCATGAATAGGGAGCCCCCATCCTGTGTTTTGGCACTAACAATGCCTTATTGTGTTGCTGCCGGGAGGGAAAAGGGGGGTGGCACTTTTGGGTGTGGTCTTGCATTCCACTTCCTTTCCGCACCAAGAGCTCGAGCAAAAAAGAAACGCTGAAATCCTTTCCGCTATAGCCTTAATGGACCAAATAAAGTTTTTTTTCTCTCTCTCTCTCTCTCTCCGAATACAACCCAAGCAATAAAAGAGGAAAGAGCTCAGGTCCGTCTAAGTTCTGAGTAAAAACCTGCGCTCATGAACACAGACAATCAAGAGGCTGGTGGTAGAATGTAGTAGCGATAAAATATTCTGACGCCAGATGGAGCCACATTGCGCTAGTGAAATTTGGCGCTAATGTCAAATCCCCTGCGAAAATACATACACAGCTTTCAGAGCCTATTAAACGCAAATACTACGCTCGATATGGATGAAAATTGTGGCTTGGCAATCAAAAAACAAAAAGGGAGGAAATGTTGCAGACGATATTCTGATATTTGACTTAATTTTTTCACGAGATGACATGAAAGACCGACATACCTAAATGTGCAATTTTTCTGGATATTTACCTCTTTTTTGTAAAAAAAAAATCGATACTTAAAAAATAATATCTGTCTGCAACATTTTCTTTATTCATTAAATAAGAAAACGCTGCCACAGACCTCATGAAAATCGAGCCTTTTTTAGACACGCTACAGCTTCTGAAATTTGCCATGTTTTCCTATGGACACTGTCACTGGCGAACCCTCTTAATACTGAATCTGGCAATGGCAAGCTCTACTGATCAGGAGTTCACGGGTTCGAACCCGACCGCGGCGGCTGCGTTTTTATGGAGGAAAAACGCTAAGGCGCCCGTGTGCTGTGCGATGTCAGCGCAGGTTAAAGATCCCCAGGTCGTCGAAATTATTCCGGAGCCCTCCACTACGGCACCTCTTTCTTCCTTTCTTCCTTCACTCCCTACTTTATACCTTCCCTTACAGCGCGGTTCAGGTGCCCGCCGATGCATGAGACAGATACTGCGTCATTTCCTTTCCCCTAAAACAATTATTTTTAATGGTTTTGCTGCCGTGGTTCAGTGATGGACATGCAGCGGTGAGAGACCGATTTCCCTGAAACATTTCAGTGGCGTCGCTTCGCTTGATGCGTGTTATGACGTAACGAGCGGCTGTAGTGTTTTTGACAAGTAAAAAAAAAGATAGGGTGACACTGGCCGTACCTCGAACCGCGGCGTCAAACGATAGAGGAACACAAAAAAGGAGCCCCATGATGTGTTACCCGTCTCGACACATCAGCCATAGTGCAGAAGGGTTGGGATTGGCTGTGAGCGCACACCAATCCTCGAACCCCGAACTTCAGGCTTCAGCATAGGATTGGTGACACTTTGCAAAGCTCACAGCGACGGGAATTGAGGCCGCAGGCTCCTTTTCCAAGCCATGTAAACCCTAGCAAGCCGAGCACCAGGCCGGGCCACAGCTTGTACCCATTTGAGAAAACCGGTGGGTAACCGGCCGGCAGCGGGAGTCGAACCCACCACCTCCCGAAGCCGAGGCGGGTGCTCAACCCCGAGGCCACGGCTGCGGTGAGATTTGCTGCAACAGGGGACGTATTTTATAGCTACCATTAGAAACAGACTGCATGAAGAAAGAAACCGATGGGAACAAATGCAACAGAGGGTGCATTTGATCCTGTGTCAGCGTGGTTTGTTCTTAAACGTACGTAAACTATATCCCAGCAGCGCGTTTCAATTTTGCATCCACATTTTCAACCCGGCGCGACAGGTGGCGCTCTCTAGTTGTTTTTTTTCTTGGACTGCGAGAGTAAGGTTTCAGCGACAAAAAAATTATCGCAGACGAGAACGATGAATTTCTTTTTATTTAAATGAACAAGAAAGGAGAGTTTGTTGGCGGATAGCGTTTGCGGCTACTCCTTTTCACCAATTTATAGAAACCACTTGTTCTGACGATGAACAGTTCCACGATGAAGATGTAGCCTAGGATGCGAACATATTAAGCTGTTGTGCTGACTGCAGTCGAGCAGGAAATAAAAAAATAGCTGCGGTTTATCTACTGCTGAACCTGGTTAGAGAGCGAAAGCTGCGGTGTATCGGGCAAGCAGACGCGGCTGGGCGTCTGAAACGTTGAGTGCGTTCCGCACACCAAACAGGCAGTGCGCCCAACCTGCCACCCTGGCCACCCTGGCAGGTGGCAGTTAAGTCAACGGTTGATCGCAAGAGGTTGGTCACCGAATGAAAGCTGCGGCCTATTGCTGCTGTGCCGCGTGTCTGCCAGAACGCTGTCAGTGCTAATGCATGCAGCCCACATCTCTCTCTTTCTCACCGCCGCCACATCCCTCAAAGCGCGATTGAAGCGTGCACTTCCCGATGGAACCAGTCATGCGCTCTACCTTTCCTCAAAATCATCGGTCTAAAACGTTGTCAACGGCACGTCAGTTAACACAACGAACGCCTACAGCCTATAGAAACAGAGGCCAACGCTCGGTTTCGGTGGCGGCCGAGTGCCGTCATATGTGTCACGTTTTATCTCCTTGATTCAAGGTCAAACTCGTGCACACTGCGAAGAAGCTACAGAGGGGAGGAGTAAAGCTGTCACTTAAGAATGGAACAAGACTAATTCCCGACGTAAATAGCAAAACTGAAAAGTGAGATTCAACGCTTCCTCCACGCGCTGCTGTTTCTTCCATCAAGTGGGCGGCTGACTGCTGTCGTGATGAGGTTTTTCCTGCTGCAAATCAGCATCCGTAACGTCCTCATTGCCGCTGAGTTTAGAGGGTTTCGATGAAATCTCTCATGGTTGCACTAAGTTACGACACATGCGAAATACATGCTGCTGCAGTCATCTGCACCAAACTTTGGAACAGCATGACTTAGCCTTGGAGGAAAGTGAAGTAGCGCATTCGTAGAGGGCTTATGATGGGCTTCGTTAGCGAAGGTTGCCTGGCCTGGTGTGTCGTCCTTTCTCCGATAAAGGGAAAAACTGTGGGCAATATTTTAACGCGATAACGTTAATGGCCCCATTGCGCAGAAAATCTACCATCGGCGTTGTGAGCGAAGAATCAACTACAGAACTCTGGCGGATGGTGCCCAGAGGGCAGCCGATAGGTGGCAGGCGAAACACCTATAGGTCACGTGGCCTTGTGACGTCCTCACTGCCTGCCCACTGGATAGTGAGCAAGCTGTGTACCGTGGCAGGTGGCAGTTAACGATTAGTCGCACCTGAAGACAAACCTAGGTCGCAGAGGCCCCCCCCCCCCCCCCCCTCGGGGTTCACCTGCGATCTCTTAATTCCTGCACCGCGGCGCCAGTAGGGCTATGAGGACTTCGAGGGATCTATAAATGTAGAGAATCACCTTCTGCATATATGGGAATTAAACCCATTGCGCTATCGAGCCATGCCCTTAAGGCTGTCCTCCATTTCTTTTGCTTACATTCAGAGCATACATGACGTGTAGGTGCTGTCGTCCAGGCACTCCAAAAGACAGAGGGGGGGGGGGGGGGGGAGAGGTCAGTATACAGTAAAGGCAGTGTTCCAGATTAGCGTGCAGGGAGGGACAGTTGAGACAACGCAGATTTAGACGGAAGAGGTAGAGAGGCGCTGGAGTGGAGAGAACATTCGTTCGCACTTCATGTAGGACGTGGCATTCTGCGAGAGAGGAGGAAAATTGTGGCGCCAGAAGATGGGAGAGATCATCCCCAAGCTGCCTGTAGTCGCGTCATGTCGCGATTGAATATATCCCCATCGTCACTCGTCCGTGGGCTGACCCAGGGGATTGCCGGAGCCCGGTTGCGGAAGTCGCGCGTACCTGATGAACCAGATCACTACCGCCATTCCTTGAATGAATGGGAATGAGTGAGTGAACTTTTATTGAAGAGGATGGTGGCTGGAGTGCTCGTGGGTGGGCCCTCAGCGGAGGGCTCCGGAGGATTCTGCCGACCTTCTGGCGATGAGGAGGAGCGCTGCCTGGTAGTCGAGGCGTGCGCTGGTCAGCTTCACCTCCCACAGCTCCATGGCCGAATCACGCGGCTTTAGATGGGGTTTTAGGAGACATGTCCAAGCGATGTTTGTTAGGGTTGGGGTGTCGTCGCACCATGAACGTTTCTGTTCTCAAAGTGTTGGGTGTAGGTGATGTAAATAGTGTAGGTTGGAATACGTGTTTGTGCGGCGTTCGCGGGTCCCGGAAAGGAAGAAACGATAAGAAGGCTGCGTAGTACTTTATTGGGCGACAGCTCTGATGCTTTCTGGCTTCGCTCATGTAGGTGCTCGCTTTTTGTAGAGCCACTGCTGACGTCGCTTGCACGTCACTTATAACGCCCGTAACACTGCGGCGGCACGCATCACTTCCTACACCGCAATTTGGAGAGTCACGGTGGCTGGTATCGGTCAGGCGACTTGCTGACTCGTGGAGGGTACCACTTCGTTGGCCTGTTTCCGCTGACAACGGGTGCGGGGCTAGTTGCGGAGACAGCGGTTGATGGTGGCGGACAATCTGAAAGTTCCGGGTAACAGATGTCGGTCTCCTCCCCCACCGCAAGTGAGGACGCCGTCGTCACAGCCGAGGCTGGCAGCGAATGGTCCTTGTGTCGCACTTCTACGTGCAGGATCCGTTGGGTGTCTGCACCTTGACCTCGTACAACACTGGCCCGATGCCAACATGTCAAGACACATACCTGTGGTGAAGTATGAATGCGCGTCTGCCGCCACGACGTAAAGGGCATTTTATTACAAGTACAGGCAGGGCCAGAATGATACGGAGCACAGGAATGGTCGCAGAACTGCGGAGAACTGCTTATGCGCGCTACCTAGCATGAGTGTCGGGAACTATTCGTGTCGGCACGCGCAGAGAGGCGCCGGGGCACGGACCCACTTTTTTTGCTGCAGGCCTGTGTGCCTCACTGCTTAAGATATAGTCGGCATGCCTGCAGCAAAGGAAAGGCTGCGGGTTTCGTAGCGCAGCACAGCGTGGCGCTCGGCGCGCGACATCGACGATAAACTCAGCCCGCTTTGAGGAAGGCATCACCTGGCGGAATTGCTCGGAACAGCTCTGCATCTTTCGAGCAAAGATAACACCAGGGTTGAAGCAACGAGTGGGGCTTGGTGGCGGGCACTCTCGCTAGGATATTTCTAGGGACCCTACTCTCGCTGCGCGCGGACGGCTAAGTGTTTCTTTCTGCTGTTGATAGATGGCGCTTAGATGCAGTTTCTCTTGCTGTTTCTCTTGGAGTTTCTCATGCAGTTTTTTAAATGAAATGGCGAATTGTATTAACAACTTACAGCAGAGTAAACAAAAATAAAGAAAAAACTGAGCATAGTGGCAACAACCACTGCCCCGTTTCAAAGGGGATGCTCCATCCATCCATCCATCCATCCATCCATCCATCCATCCATCCATCCATCCATCCATCCATCCATCCATCCATCCATCCATCCATCCATCCATCCATCCATCCATCCATCCATCCATCCATCCATCCATCCATCCATCCATCCATCCATCCATCCATCCATCCATCCATCCATCCATCCATCCATCCATCCATCCATCCATCCATCCATCTCAGCTCATCCTAAACACCTCATCCTAAAATGCGATGGTATCCACCCCGATGTCGGTGCAGGCACAGTCGCTCTTCCTGAGGGCTTAGGGTTTAGAGATAACAATAGTCATGTAACTAAATCTGCGGTGGAAATTAGCAAAAAGCGATTGGAGGATTGGTGGCACGAAAGCAGAGAGGTGACATAAGTTTTAAAGTGTAGGAAGACGTTTTTTTAAAGGAAATGGCGAATTGTATTAACAACTTACAGCAGAATAAACAAAAATAAAGAAAAAAACTGAGCATAGTGACAACAACCACTACCCCGTTTCAAAGGGAACGCTCCTACCTTCCATCCATCCATCCGTCTGTAGGGTGCCTCGATGCCAGCGCCACCGGGGTGGAGACAACTTCAGCGACGCCGCCATATTGAATCACACGGGATCAGCGGCGCTAGCGTTTGTAACGGCGCCGTTCATGCTCTCGGCGCGCTTCAAAGTACTTTAACTTGAACGGGCTTTTGCAGCGAGAACTACACTGGGCGACCAGTCGAGCATTTCGCGGTAGAAGGGAGAGGAAAGTTGTGATTCAATATGGCGGCGTCGCTTAAGTTGTCTCCACCCGGCGCTGGCATCGAGGCAACCTAGTTTCTCTTGGATACGTCGCCTATCGCGTGCTCTGTATTATTATGGCCGCACCTGTACAGGAGTGATCACTTTAATACTGAATCTGGCAATGGCAAGCAACGCAGCCGCCACGCCCGGGTTTAAACCGGACCGCGGCGGCTGCGTTTTTCTGGAGGCAAAACGCTAAGGCACCCGTGTGCTGTGCGATGTCAGTGCACGTTAAAGATCCCCAGGTGGTCGAAATTATTCCGGAGCCCTCCACTACGGCACCTCTTTCTTCCTTTCTTCATTCACTCCCTCCTTTATACCTTCCCTTACGGCGCGGCTCAGGTGTCCGCCAATACATGAGGCAGATACTGCGCCATTTCCTTTCCCCCCAAAACAATTATTATTATTACTAATGGTTTTGCTGCCGTGGTTCAGTGATGGACATGCAGCGGTGCGAGAGCGATTTCCCTGGGACATTTCAGCAGCATCGCTTCACTTGATGCGTGTCATGACGTAACGAGCGGCCGTAGTGAAAAAGGGAAAAAATAAAGTTGACACTGGCCGGACCGGTCAACGACAGAGAAGAGCAAAAAAGGAGCCCCATGATGTGCCACCCGTCACGGCACATCAGCCATGCAGAAGGGTTGGGGGATTGGTGGTGGGCGCGCACCAATCCACGATCCCGGAGTTCCGGCGAAGGTTCTGTGCTCTCTATGACAGCTCCATGACACTGAACGCCCACAGTGACGGGAATTGAGGCCGCAGGCTCCTTTTCCAAGCCATGTAACCCTAGCAAGCCGAGCACCAGGCCGGGTCACAGCTTGTACCCATTTTGAGGAAACCGGTGGGTACCCGGCCGGCAGCGGGAGTCGAACCCACCACCTCCCGAAGCCGAGGCGGGTGCTCTACCCCGAGGCCACGGCTGCGGTGAGATTTGCTGCAACAGGGGACGTGTTTTATAGCTACCATTTGGAACAGGCTGCATGAAGAAAGAAACCGATGGGAACAAATGTAACAGAGGGTGCATTTGACCCTGTGTCAGCGTGGTTTGTTCTTAAACGTACGTAAACTATATCCCAGCGGTGCGTTTCAATTTTGCATCGACATTTTGAACCCGGCGCGACAGGTGGCGCTCTCTAGTTGTTTTTTTCTT
>JARKHS020008581.1:0-13310 GCA_030143305.2 Amblyomma americanum
GAGCCCTCCGAGACAGCGTAAGGTGCGTACGTTACTGTTCGTCCGGGCCGGCCTCTGCCGTTCGGACCAGTTCATACTCGAGCTCGCCAGCGTGGGTCCTCGATCCGCCGCGGCTCGAGCCTGTCCAGGGGTCCAACGACCTCTGACAGGCGCACCTTGCGTTGACCGCCCACTCTCTCTCGCAAACGGCCCAACGACCGACACGAGAGAGATCACAGCACTGCCGCGGGGACAATCTCCTGCAGCGGCGTGCTAGCGGCGCGCATTTCTCTTGTTGCCCCGAGCGCGCACCGGAGCCTTGCTCTGAGCGCGCCCCGGGACGGGGTGACTGTTGAGTGTGTGTATGTACCGCTGGAGGACGGCGTCAATAAACGTCTCCTTCGTGAACTTGGAGGCCTGGTTCTTGCGGCGAGCCGCTCTCCTCTCTTCAGAGGTTGAACGCCGCCGCAGCGGTGCCCCAGGGTGCGTGTGGTGACGGCTGATCGGGGCCCTTGGCTCGCGCGAAGCTCGAACCCGCGGTGGGTAGTGGCCTTTGCCTACTGAGAAACCCACAACGTGTGGCTCGCTTTCGAGTAGATACCCACTTGTCTAACCCACACCACCTCACCCGTGGCACTCCTCAAGGTGCTGTTCTCTCTCCTACCCTTTTCAATCTCGCTATGGCCCCTCTCGCCTCCCAGCTAGCTGAAATTCCCGACCTGCATCAGATATTTTACGCCGATGACATCACTCTCTGGTGTTCATCTGGCTCTCCCGGTCACGTACAGGACACCCTGCAACGTGGCCTAGATCTCATCGACTCCTTTCTCACCACCGCTGGCCTCTCTCCTGCTCCTGAGAAATCCGAACTTCTCCTTCTCAACCATTCCTCCTACCAGCGCTCACACAACCACTTCGTCTCTCTCCACCTTTCTGGCTCTCCCATTCCTGTCGTCACACAGTGCAAAGTTCTTGGCTTCCCTTTGCATGCGGCTAAGAATGTGCAAGCCCTCCACCGCGCTGTCACCACCTGCCACTCTGTAACTCACCTCCTGCGGCGCGTGGTCACTCGACGCTCAGGTCTCCACGAGGCTCACGCGTGCCGCGTTGCCCACGCGCTGGCCCTCAACAAAGTCTTGTACTTTGCACCCTACGCTTCATTCAATGAGACTCAACTTAACGCTCTCGAGACTGCCCTTGTGGGCCTCTACAAGGCAGCTCTCAACCTCCCTATCACTACCTCTACCACTAAGCTCTTTGCCACAGGCCTCTTCCATCCTCTTCGTTCTCTTCTCAGTCTCCATCGTGACTCACAACTCGCCCGGCTTTCCCTTACCCGTCAGGGTCAGTGGTTATTGACTCAAGCGGGTATCTCGCCCATTCCAATCTCCCCGTTTACCTCTCCTATTCCCACCCCCGCTCCCAATCTTCGTATCCTTCCCCTCCCGACCAACATGTCCCCCGTCCTGCACGCCGGACGTCGTCATGCGGCCGCACAGCACCATTCCCCTCTCTTTGATACCCAGGGTGTAGCTTACACGGATGCCTCCTTCGTGGCTCCTCGAGGTTCCTGCGGCTACGCCCTGTACCATCCACACCTCCCTTCTCCTGAAACCCACACCAGCGGGCCGTATCTACACCCTCCAGACGCATTGTCCCTCGAGGTCCTCGCCATTGCGCATGCCCTCCAGTCATTTGCCCTCCTTCCCTCTCTCCAAGAGTACACAGTCTATTCAGACTCACAAGCCGCTATACACCACATACAGAAACGCACCCTGACCCCTTCTCTCCAACAGGAGGTCGAGCGAGCGGTCTCCGCACTGCAGCCTTCCATCGTTTTCCTCCGCTGGGTCCCTGGGCATTCAGGGATTGACGGCAATGAGCTGGCCCATCAGCTCGCCCGCGACACACTTTTCCGGGCACCGTTGATCCCCTGGCCCAAGCCCTCGGAGGACGGTGGGAGGCTCACCCTTCGCCGCACCATAAAAGAGGTCTACCTTGAGCTCCGCCTCGACAAACGCCTTTACCCTCCTCCTCATCCATCACTCACGGTGCCGGAGTCTCGCCTTCTTCGGCACATTCAGATGAATGCAGTTATCACCCCGTCCCGCCTCTTCCACTATCGCTATCGATCGGACCCTTCCTGTCCCAACTGCCCCTGCATCTATGCGGACCTGGCCCATTGCCTCTTCTATTGCCCGGCTGCTCAGCAGTCGGGTTCCTTCCCCCCACCCTTTCTATCCATCACCACCTGGCTCGACTGGCTTGGCGCTGAAGGGGAAGAAGAACAGCGGCTTCTGGTCGCCCAGGCGGTCGACATGCTCGGCCTATAAATTATGGTCGAATAAAAGTCTTTACTACTACTACTAGGATATTATTAAACCTCAATCCGTTGGTGTTGAATAACACGCATTATGCAAACTAGTTTACTCCACGCAGGCACGATCTTTTGGCAGTAACACGGCATTTTATCCCGTATACGCCTGGACCGCTTTCCCTCGCTTCCTACAGTGAACACGACAGCAGCGCCGCCGCCGTTTTGCGACACCGGTGGCTTCACTCCAGCCCGGGCCGTGAGCACACTACCCTACTCTAGAGAACTCCGATATCTCTTTCGACGTTTCAGTTTTTTTTCTGTTTTTAGCGGCACATGATATTGAGTTATTGCTTATTCATAATGAAAAGAAAAGTATTTTACACCTTCGTTGATTGCCTCTGCTGAAAATTTCATGACAGAGACATGACCTTCAGTCGGATATAGAAAAAAAAATGTAACAGCGTATGCAGGAGGCGCAATTAATGCGGCCCCCGAAGCTTGTATGTTTGAACACGGACGCCTAGAACCGGCGCGCGTGCAAACGGCTGTCGCGCGGCGTGGCTGAGTTTCCCGGCGGAGCAAGAACCCGGATATTAACGTAACGTGGCGTAGTGTCATACCCTGCGACGCCGCTGGTTGGTTGAGTTCTGCGACATGAGGTCGTGTCGCAAGAAGTCGGTTAGAGAGCGGCAGGCTCAAAAGGGTCGCTGGCGACTTGTTCCGAACTCCCCCTCCGTGATGAATCGGCTTAATTACGTCCGCTACCTCCGCGACTCGCCAGTGTGAACGCGCCTTGAATTTGCCTGTAATCAGGGATTTTTTCTTTCTTAACCGTCTCAGAGGCATCACAGTCTCCTAAATAACTACCGGACGTGTGCCTGATCCGATCGTTTTCCAAGGCAGGCTGTCAGTGCATTGTCATCATCATCATCGTAACGGACGGGGGCTCCCCCACACCCCTGCGCTTGATCCTGTCCTCTGCCAGCTGCAGCCACCTTATCCCCACAAACCACGTAACCTGATGGCTTTCTACCGCCCCTTGCTACGGTTACCTTCTCTTGAAAATATTTCCCTCGCAATACATGCCGTGCCCAAGCCCATTTCTTCTTGTCGTTTTCGGCAAGGATGTCATTAACTCGTGTTTTTTCCCTGACCTGATCTCTCCTCTTCCTGTCTCTGAACGTCACAGCTGTAATTTTCATGTGCATGTCTCGATTAGCTGTCTCGAATTTAAGCGCAGCTTTTGTCAAAAGTTTAGAGAGCTCACGGGTAGTTCGCTGCTGGGCCGTGTAGCATTCGTGGAACTTTTGGACGCTTCAGAGGAGAGTTTATCTCGCCTTCAAAAAGGGCACAGTATCATGGTCCTGAATAAAACTCTTTGGTCTCTTTAATCTTGATCAGGGGTGCACCTAGACCGCAGCCTATAATATGCATACTTGTGGCTGAAGGTGCGTACCTTTGTCTGTAGGGTTGGGTGGTTACCCGCACCATGGCAAGGTGTCCATAGCTCGTTGTACTCAGAGGCAGACACATTTGACGGGCAAGGTGCAAGTAACGTACGAAAGGACAACGCAAGTGGGGTTTCAACTCAGGTACAGACATCGCAACATCGCAGCCACAGCTGCTACTAGAGGCTTCACGTATACGTTCATTGACCGCGCTTCTTATGGGCGTTATAGATGATCACGTTGTCGGCGGGTAAAAGGCGTGAATTGTTCGTATTCTTCATTCACGCAATTACACAGTGCATATGTGTGCCTACACAAGCCAACGTACTCTGAATAGACAAGATGAAAGGTGTGCACACATTTGTGCGCTATTGTATCTTTGCGCCGTCTCTGCAATATTGCCCGATGCATCCTCGTCTCAAGAGGGAAAGTCGAACCGGGAACCACTGCATGTGCCATTTGGCGATATGCGTTCCAGGAGCATATTGAGCGGATGTATGAATTGGAAAATTTTCTCCAATTGGCTTATGTGAGAAAACAAAAGCGATAACACCAATATCGTTCCCGTGTTCTTTTATTTTTCGCGGTGCACTGTTATAATGCCTCTATTTTGGGTTGGGAACGTTCTATCTCATGACAGCTTTATGGCCGGCCCTGATTCACACGTGGCTGCTTGCTACAGTGGCACAAAAAGTCTTTTTTACAAAAGAGTGCGTACGCCTGGTATATACGCCCTTAGTTTTTCCTTTGCTACTGCGCGCGAGAAGCCTCGCTGTCTTTTCTTGGTGGATTTCTCGTTTCGCTTGGGCCTCAGCGCGTCCCGACGAAGTTCCAGAGCGCGGTGCCGGCTGTTTTACCAATAGCAACAAGAGTAGCCACCTTCATATTGTCATACTCGTCCGCCTTGGCCATCGCACCGGCCGATGCACTCCAGTTCCCGACGCCAGGGGCCGCCCGCTGCCGACGTGCTGCGCGTCACTCGGTGGCCGCGGGCGTCCTGCGAGCTTTTATTATTGGGCCTCCTTGCTCAGAGCGCAGCCGCGGCTGCCGCAGGGGGCGCTGCGCCGTGGTCTCTCTGCTGCGGGAGGGCCGGAAGCACAGCCTTTTGGCTTTCGAGGAGGCAGACGACGTGGCTGCTCATGCGTTCTGCTGGGAAGCGCGCAAGGCAAAAACATACGGGCTCAAAAAGAACGACGAAGAGATAAGCACGCCTCTTGTCGACGTTTCTGGGCTCCTTTTATCCGCGCTTGCTCTGTTTTACGGTTTGCTCGCGTCGCTGTTCAGATGGAGGCCGGTGTCCTTCCGTCAGCTTCTGCTCTGGCTTCCTTTTTTTTTTCCTTCAACGCAAACACACGAGGCTTGGCCGCTAACTTTGCTGCGCGTCTGCAACATTAATTAAACACACGCAAATGATTTACGGCCATGGGCGGCGGAAATTAAACAATACCCGCGGTTTCTGCGGTGCTCTCCTCGCTCTCGACCGCGGTGTCGCGTGCGCCCGAGGCGCCGTCCGCTCTGCTTTCGGTTCGTAAATGCCTTGTGCGCCCAGCTTCACGTCCGTCCCGTTTTTTTTTTTCCTTTCGTGGACGGCACGTTTTTTGATGCACTCCGTCATTCTCCAAAGGGAGGCGACCCACGATGGCGTCGCGGGCCTTCTTTGCTGTTCCCACCCTTTTTCGTGAGGCGCGGCGGATGGAGTGGCCACTGCAGCCCGCCCATCCAGTGGGAGCGTCTCTGCTGTTTCGCTGTTGCCGTCGTGATTAGCGAATGCTAACTCTGTGCACTTCACTCCACTCTCATCGGTTGCTTTGTGTTTAGTCTCTTGGTCATGTATTGCGCTCTCGAGGGTTACTTGCTGCTAGTCCTGCACTTCAACACCTTCAGCCCTTATCTTTCTCATAAAAAAAAAGATGTTCATTGCGCCACTCGCTGCCTGGGTTCTCACCACAGCAGAATTAAGACTAACTCCTTTTTATTTTTATTATTTTTTTTGAAGTAACCGCACCAGCACTGTCAAAACAATATGGAAGCATAGGCACGGAAGTACAAATATGTCGCAGAAATAAGGGAAGCGTGGGGAAAAGTACGAAAAAGAAACCGACACTGATAAATGTCGGATTCGAGAGCACTCACCGGCGAAGGTTGTCACTCGGCGGCGTGCGTGTTTGAGAAAAACCGAAAGAAGCCATCGAGCAGCAAAACGAATGAGGATAGAAGTGGATTGTTCTAAAAAGTAACCCCTTCTTCGAGTTGTTAACTTTCGAGAGAGTAATTTTGCCATCCACGCTGTGCATGCGTGGATGTGGTTGCGTGGGATCCCGCGCTGCTGACGTTTCGCCCGCGTGTCTGTATGCGGCCGACAGCGGCAGCTGGGTTCGATCGCGTGCGTCCTTCGGACCGCGGGTTCTCCGGTCCGCTGCCGCTTTCGTGCCCATCTTCACCAATGAGCGCCCGATGCTGGCGACGCAGTTCACTTGCAAGCTCTGGGGCTGCGCGTAACTGCTGGTTCTTTTGCTAACACCTGAGTATCGAAAACCCCCGTCTTGAACGATCCTCAGAGCCGCGTGCACAGTCGCATCATCGGTGAGCGCGGGCAGGGACACAGCTAGCGTGCGCATTTCACTCTGCTGCTGGCTGCCATTGATCTCGGAAGAGAATCCGCTGAGAACAGCGAGCCGGCGTCTCACGGAGTCGAGACGTGGGTTCCTTAATCCTGCAGAAGCATCGAGAGAGAGAGACCAAGAGGAAAGGCGGGCGAGAGGGAGGGGGTGTCATTCAGTGTTCCAGTTGGCTGTATCTTGCACTGAAAGGATGCGAGGACTAGAGATGAAGAACCACCAAGGGCGTCGTGCGGTGCGGAGTTTCAGCCTCTCGCTCGAACACAACGTGCATAGAAACCGCAGCAGTGCCTGGCAGTGCTACCGGGGGCTCACGATGGGCGTGTTTTGTTCTCCTTCGGCGGACGAGGATGGGGCCAATCTAGAGCACAGCACAGCGTTCGTCTTTCGGATCTGAACGCAGGGCACTCACTAAGAACATGTTTTCTTGTCCAATCACAGCTGCAGACCATACCAGTGAGGAGTGAGTATGCCGGTTCGTGAAAGCAGCATTCAGCCACAGAGGACGTAGCAAAGTTCCTTCGCGTCAGCGTAAGCCAGGCGGGAGACTGAGGAGTACTCCAGCTTCCAAGGAATGGAGTTGCGAATGCCATGGCACTTGGGAGGCGTGCCCGAGTGGCGGCAACTCTCAAGATGGGGATGGCTGCAGGACGACCTTCGTACAGGCGCAGTTTGGGTAGCCTTTTTCCGCGTCGCTGTTTCTTGTAATGCTGCAGTATCCCGGCCGCCGTTGGGAAAGCGTATGTCTTGTAATTTGAAGATGGGACTTTCATTTCTGAGAAAAGATGTTCACGCAGTGGTGGAACTGCTGAGCCATTTGCACCAAACTGCACCAAATGGTGAATCGGGCTACATGCCGCTACAAAATCTAGTGTTTCCTAACTGCGGTACCGCACCTGCGCCAAAATGGAGTCGCGCCGGAAATAGCACGCGCGCGCGCCGAATTTCTGGCACCGTCGGATCCGATCGGCGCTCGGCGGCGGCCGACGCGTCGCGCATGCGCATACTTCTGTGGCAGGCGCGTGGGCGCCCAAGCGCGCAGGACGCGCGCCGTAAAGGGCCCATGGAGTTGGCCTTTGTTCGTTGAAGCGCTCACTGCCAACTCTACGCTGCGTCGGTGCCGGGCGACGGGCGAAGTAGCGGACGATTATATGAAATCCGCGGATTTCCCAGCTCCGTTTAACTCGCTGTCAAGAACTGTGGCGTCAGTTAACAGCGCCCGTTAGCTTGATATGTACAATCTCGTGCTTGTCACTTTAGTGAACCTGTGTAATTCTCGTGTGGCCAATCGCCAGCACGCGGCGAAAGCGCGGTGTGGGCCTCGCATCGAAGGAGACTGGCGTCGATAGCCGCATGCGTCTGCTCCGCGCTCGTGGATCGTAAAATGAAGTGCAGCCACGACGCAGCCGATATTTAACGAACAATGAGAACAGGCGAGTCTCTGTGATGCGCACAGAAAATTGGCTTGCGGGTGAAGTCGCATCCAAGACGCGCGCGCTCCAGCGTTGTATTCGCGGCGACCGCTGTCACAGCTGAAACTTGTCATCCATTGGGACGGCCTCTTAGGCATACGGAATAAGAGAAAGCTGGAGACGGAAGCAGAAACCTGAGGGGACACACAAGCTCTGCGACAGATTTTATGGGTCCCTTGCAGTGGTCCTCTTTGCGTATCATTTTGCAGACACTGAGTACAGTGCGACCACATTCCTCCCGCGTAAGTAGTCCTTCTCTGGTTGTGCACCGACATGTATGCCCATATGTGTGGAACTGGTCATTCTCTACTATGCATTCATAGAGCGCGGGGAGTCGTCATACTCCTGGCGCAGCGGTGCGCCGATACCCCGCGGGGGTTGTGCGACCCAGGGGAAGAGCAACCTTTCGCGACCAATCATTATTTTAACTGTCACATGCCACGGTGGGCAGATTGCGATGACGGCACAAGAACACGTGACCTAGGTGGCAGGTGGTCCGCCTGCCTTTCTCGACACGCCGAGGTGCGGTTGCTGGTGAACGGGGCCCTTAACGCTCTCGCGTTAAAAGCCTCGCGGTTAGCCCGTGCAGCTGCATCTCGTTGAGCGCTGAAATTTGTTTCTGAGGAGAGGAAATGGCGCAGTATCTGTTTCCCATCTCGGTGGACACCCGAAACGCGCCGTGAGGGAACACAGAAAGGTGGAATTGAAAGAAGAAAGGAAGAAAGAGGTGCCGTAGTGGAGGGCTCCGGAATTTTTTCGATCACCTCGTGATCTTTAACGTGCACTGACATCGCACAGCACATGGGCGCCTTTGCGCTTCGCCTCCGTCGAAACTCGGCCCCCGCGGTCGAGTTCTAGCCCGGTTACTCGGGCTCAGTAGCCAAGCGCCCTAACCACTGAGCCACCGCGGTGGGCTCACCCGCGCTCTTTCTATCGCGGTATAGTTTCGTTTTCGCGCGTTCGGTTGGACGTGCTCGCCTCACTGCGGCGATGGTACGGCACGAGCAGCAGCAATGAAAATCACTGCTCGCGCGGAAGCACGCTGATCGTCACTCCACAAATTTCCCGGAAGTTTCTGAGACTGAAGTGGTTTGGCGCCCCTGAGAAGGCACGCTTCGAGCGCCTTTAGATGTGACCGCGATTCTTGTAAACGAGTTAAAGTACTACGAAAATTTTCATACCGAACGTAAACTTAGGGTGTGCGAATATTCGAAAATTTCGAGTAGCGAATAAGACGCACAGTATTTTTCTTCCACTTTCATGATCATTTTCCGCTCCGTCGCCACATAGTAGCATGCTGCCGCGATCGGTCCGGGCGGGAGGGAGGCTTCAGCTCCGAGATTCGTTCAATATTATGTGCCATCGTTCATAATACTCATACTGGCGTCCAAAATTGCGCGATGCGGAAATGCTCAGGTGCGTTTAGCGCACCGCGCTTTGGTGCCCGGTTCTGGACGTCACTGCTCGTACGATAGCTCTCGCGTGGACTGAGACGTGGCGCTAGTCTTTCCCTGCCGTCATCCATAAAGATGGTAATTTTCTTTTGTAAGTGACATGACGGTCATCAGGTTAGCTCAGCGGCGTTGGTTTGCATAGCTCCTAGTAGAGATCGGTTTAGGGTTTATGCGCGTGTAACGTCCCAAAGGGGACCCAGGCTATGAGGGACGCCGTAGTGGAGGGTTCCGGATAATTTCGGCCACCTGGGGTTCTTTAACGTGCGCTGTCATCGCACAGTACACGTGCCTCTGGAATTTCGCCTCCATCGAAATTCGACCGCCGCGGCCAGGATCGAACCCGCGTCTTTCGAGTCAGCAGCCGAGCGCCATAACCATTGAGCCACCGCGGCGGCTGGCAGCATTTCCCGGGGCTAATCCCCCCATGTGGGTATGTGCCATGTTTAAAGAAGAAGCGCGAGAGTGTGTTGCAGGAGTGATCGGCTGCGGCGATAGCATAGTGTTCTCGCTCGCTCGCTTGCTGTTGTTGACAGGAAGAATGAAAAGGAAAGTGCACGGGCCTGCCCTCTGGCTCGAGACGAGCCACAACCGCTGCCACGTGCGGAAAGTAGGAGAGTTAAAGGATAGGAGTGCAAAGAGTGAAAGGAAAGACGCGCCGCGCTAATACAACTTGGGCCGATCCCGGAGGCAGTGCAATACCGGGCCAACCCCCCGGAGTGCTTCAAGCACTCCGCCATATTTCTAAAAATAAATTTAATATCTGGAGTCCGTATGGGACCCGTAGGAGATATTAAATCAGCACCAATACCAACCGACCACCTCCTAGTGCTGTTGTGCATGCATGCATGCATGCATATGTGTGTGTGTGTGTGTGTGTGTGTGTGGTGTGTGTGTGTGTGTGTGTGTGTGTGTGTGTGTGTGTGTGTGTGTGTGTGTGTGTGTGTGTGTGTGTGTGTGTGTGTGTGTGTGTGTGTGTGTGTGTGTGTGTGTGTGTGTGAGAGAGAGAGAGAGAGAGAGAGATCGCCATTGGTGACAAAATTGTGGCCCACCCGTTTGGCGCTGATGTTTGCCAGTGGTGGCAAACGAATCGGCAAGATTCAGCGCACAAAGTTTTAGTCGAGTTGAAGCCTGGTATGTGTGAGGGATTCGTACCGACGATCTTTGGTCTTCGAAACAGTAATGGGGGCGACCTTCGGAGGGCCATGGCGGGCGAACCAGTGGTCGCAGAGATATGTGGGTGGTACCAAACGAATCGTCGTTGGTATCCGAATTTGGGACCTAAGAGTTAAATTCGGATATAACTAATTTGAGCCTCGGATATGATGAAGATGCACGTTAATAATCTTCATTAATAATCACGTAAAACATAGTCGAAAGCATAGGGGAAAACAGCTTGCAGTCGCGAATCATTCGACTAATTTTTTTTAAAGACAGACCGCTAAAACTGCGGCATCTGGACTTTGAGCTTTTTTTTCGTTTATTTGTGCGTTTTACAGTGATCAGAATGCATGAACTGAACTCTTCTTCTGCAAAAGCCGCGATTTTACTGCAACTATCTTTTCTTTATGTGCCGCAATAGCTTAAAATTTGCTACGAAGCGCAAATTGTACTGTTACAAAAGCCGGAAATTACAGCAAAAGTTTCCTCTGCTATTCAAAAGCTGCAACAAGAACCCTGTTGCCAGTTGCATCACTACTGTTCATGCGATCTGCAGAGAACTGCTCCAATGAGAAAATCAGGGCATTCCTGTGGCTGCTTCTTCTGACGCTTTCAACTGAAGTGCTGCCCCTGAATACATTGCACTGGCTTACTTCGTGGTCACGTTAGCCTCTGCGCCGACTCTCATGTACTCTTCGTCTGCTCTAGATGGCCACATAGCTCAGTTCATTCTGCACATTACGAGACTTCGTGTAGTCTTACGCACAGGGTGTTCAGGGCTGCTTAGTATTAGGCATGCGTTGGCGTTTTTCAATATGCACGAAATGGTAACACTAGTCTAGGACTTGCAGTGTCACTTAATAGCCTTCCACTCACTGCAAGCAACCGGAAAACGAAGAACTAAGGCAACATTCGGGAAAACTCAACGTTTTACCCAAGGTTTCTTGCGACCCAGTAGCGGTGAGTTAAATCACAGTGCTGTAATGAAAGGACTAATTTACTAAAATATTTGGCGCCCCCTTACTGCATTCGGCTACAGAGTTTGACTGATGGTTTTTAGAGGTTATGCGGCAGTTACATAAGAGAGGAAAGCATTTGAGTTATGTTCGTACACAGAATACATATGCACATGTATGTATTCATGCACAAGGCACAAGGTCGTTGCTGGGATGTGTCCCGCATGCGTTGCGTTAAAGGGCAAATGCACCACTTTTTGAGAATTCCGCGATATTCTAGGATTCTAATCTACAGGGTGTTCCACCTAAGACTTCACACTATTTTTAAAAATAGGTTTCTTAATTTAGAGGAGCGCTTTTTTGGCATAGCATTGTCAGCGGAATATTACTTCGGAACACGGCTAACGTGCTATCTAGCGCGTTGGTTAACGAATATTGAATAGTCAACTTTTTAACTATTACTCTTAGGATCCTTAATTATTTACAGGCGTGTAACCAACCGTAAGTGATATCCATATCAGTCATTAGAATTTCGAAAACGCGTTTACCTTCGGAGCTGTGGCCCAACAAATTCTGGCTACATCGCGCCAAAATGCATGAGCTTTTCGAGGAGCTTGCAGGCAAAGCAACCTTTCCAGTTCACCTAACTCGTCGAAATAGCCAAAATTTGTCGGGCCACTGCTCCGAGGGTAACCGCATATTCGAAATTACAAAAATTGCTCTGGTCCTTGCTTGCGGTTGTTTACACGCCTGTCAATAATTAAGCAGCCTAACAGTAATAGTT
Source organism: Amblyomma americanum (assembly GCA_030143305.2). Taxonomy (NCBI): domain Eukaryota; kingdom Metazoa; phylum Arthropoda; class Arachnida; order Ixodida; family Ixodidae; genus Amblyomma; species Amblyomma americanum. The sequence continues at coordinate 12,187 of JARKHS020008581.1, forward strand.
TAAAGGTGAACTATGCAATATTAATTCACCAGCCTGCTAGTTAGCACATCTTAGCCGTATCCCGATGTAATACGCCGCTGACAATGCCATGCCGAAAAAAAGCCTTCATATAGCTCAAAAACCCTATTCTTTTTTAAATTCTTTAAAGTCTTAGGTGGAACACCTTGTATACAAGGTGCAGGCAAAGCAAGCCAAGCGTTTTTGCTCTCGCCATTAAAATAATAACGTAATAGACGATTGTCTTTTAGGCTTCTCCTCAACGCACCTGAAGAGTGCGGGGAAGCTTATTGTGACGTCAGAGAACGTACGATTTCAAATTACCGCTGCCGTCAACCACGCCCTTCCGTGACTCCGTTGATGCTGCTCGGCGGGCTTTGCCTTCGGCGGCATTGGTATTTTTCCACCAAAGCAAGCGTTTATGCGTTGGAAATGTAGCGGCACATTCGATGACGTCATTATGCGCCCCCCGCTCGGCTCTGCGCGCTGCAGAGGAGATTGAAGACCGTCGCGATTTTAATCGGTGATTACGTCACCATTTCAAGTGCTAGCTCAAAGGACTTCGCATGCTTTACCTCCAAGTTTCACACAGTCGTGGATTTCTAAAGCCTATGCAGTAGTCAGCTGTTTTCTGCGACATCTGCCTATGGACCTTTCCACTGAGGGCTCCTTGGGGGTCGCTGCATTTCTCGTTGGGCTGTTGTGTTCACTCCGCGCTAGCGCGGTTATAGTAGCGCGGTGGAAGTAGCAGCCGAACAGGTTTGCAACAGCCCAGAGAGGAAGCGTTTCAACATCCTACCCCGCAGGGGGGCGCCTGCAGCTTGCAGGCGTCGCGACGGTGAGTGGCGACACCGCGGGTTCCCGAGCATCCGCAGGGACATCCCCGCAAGGGGATGATGGTGAACTGTGCATCACCATGGACCCGAGCACCCGCGCCTCGCCGTGCGTGGCATCGCCGTGTCCGGGGAAAAGGGGATCCTGGTGGTTGAGCCGATGCCGAGCGTTTGGACCTTTAAGGCCCCTCGGCGGAAGCAACACACCACTTTGGCCCCAGCTTCCTGCAGACGGCACCTCCGGCCTGACCCGACCGGGGGGAATCGGCAGTCGCCTTTTCCTATCCTCCTCTC
>JARKHS020008582.1:0-15626 GCA_030143305.2 Amblyomma americanum
TCGACTCAATAAAAATCAGATGTAAGTTCAGCGCCGTGTCTGAGCACTTGTCTCGTCCTTTGTCCCCTGCGCTGCTGGAAAACAATCAACACATTTATCTCGATTGGTCGCATCGAGACGGAGCCGATTCTAGGTTGTTCCGGACTGCTGTATAAGTTTGCACGCCGTATCTCGAATGTTAGCGATCAGCTTTAAATTGAGCACGGCCGAGAGCGGCGGGAATTCTCTGTTCGACGACCGCCGAACGCGCTGGTTGCTTTCGCCGCCGCCGAGTCATTCAGTCCATTGCGGTCGCAGGTCGGCCCAAATAAAGAGTTTTCTTTCAGAACAACTTTGCGCTGTTTTCCTCACTACCCGGACAACCGCCACCACTAAGCGACAACATGATCAATGAGCTTTGCTGAGGAAGAGGTCACTCGAATTGGTTGATTTAGTTGATTAAAAAAACCATAGCATTCAATTTAAGTACGATGGGCTATTATGACTTAATGTGTTGGCGTACGTGTCACCGCGTATTATTGCATCAATATTGAGGGAGGCAAGTAATCCAAGTTAGATTCTAAGGAATCGAGAAAAAGCTAATATTCGGTCTTGGGGAATGGTACCACACACCTATCGTCAATTTAATTCCGAATATAGCATATCGTACGATGCTGTTATTTATATATAATGCCACTCCCCCGCCACGTGCCAGTGTTCGTCGCGAGAGGTACACGGAGTTAAAGTTCGGAATATTAATTAGCTCATCAGGCTTCAACCAAGTTTCAGATAATGCAATGATATCATATGGAAAAGAATGGGTAGCTAATAAAGCTGACAGGGTGTCGATATTTTTTGTTAAGCTTCGCACGTTGGAGAATCTTCAGACTATGTGCAGTTTAATATGGCGCATTTACACATGACACAGTAAACATATCGGGAAAAACATTACCTAAATCAAATTATTAGCTCCAGGTCATCAGCACTGGTGATGCGAATGATCGAGAAGTTCCCAATTTTCGATTTGATTTGATTGATTTGATTTATGGGTGTTTAACGTCCCAAAGCGACTCATGCTATGAGGGACGACGTAGTGAAGGACTCCGGAAATTTCGACCACCTGGGGTTCTTTAACGTGCACTGACATCGCACAGTACACGGGCCGCTAGAATTTCGCCTCCATCGAAATTCGACCGCCGCGGCCGGGATCGAACCCGCGTCTTTCGGGCCAGCAGCCGATCGCCATAACCACTCAGCCACCGCGGCGGCTCCAAGCTTGTAATGGAAATTTTCATCTTTTTCGCCAGTTTGGGCAAGATGTCACGAATTTTGCGCGAAGCAAACCCTACAACTACGTTTGCCTTCTTACCTTTGGTTGGCTCAAGATCAACGGCATCAATGTCTGATGGCGCGTTCACACTTGGACATTCGGCGGCGAGAGGAAGCGGAATCCGCGGCCGCCGAAATGCTGTCTCGTTCACACTTCCCGGCCACCGCATCGCCGCTCATCGTGTGTGTGTCGTCTGCTCACGGCGTTCGCAGATGTGGCAAGAGGTTAATCGATGCTGTCTACATACCAAAACCTTATGCACGCTTGCGTACGCTAAATGCAGCTATTTTTGTCGGACGTTACGACATTTCTAACTTTCTCACTTTTTAAACGCCCAGTGGCGCCATCTGGTGGTTAGGACAGGAACCATTGTTGTCAACAACTCGACGCCCCTCTTAAGCCTAAAAGGGGAAGAATCGTCACCCGAAATAAAAATTAAAACAAATTTATCGCTCAAACGTTTTCTTATGGGCGAGATAAGACAAAGCGAAAGACCGCTGGTTCTTTTATGGCCTGTGAACGTGCTGAAAAATGCAGTAACAGCGACGAATCCAGACTGACGCGAGGCGTCCTGCATCGAAGGGCGCCGCCATGTTTGTCGCCGCGGGTACTCGCCTTCCTATTGGCTGACGAGATTCGGCGGATTTTTTTCCGGCGGCAGAATTCGGTCCTCGACCGATCGGCCTTTCCGCTGGGTATTTCGGCGGAATCTCTGCCGCGGAAGCGGATTCCGCTCGCTCTCGCCGCCGAAGTGTGAACGCGCCATAACGCGGTGGCATCAATGCCGAGTTACTTAGAAGGTTATGATCCGAGCGGTTGCACGGTGCTTTCAAGGTTTTCATTTACCGTGACAGGATATACCTCTAATTTCCAAGTTCATTGACCTGCTATATTGCTTCATATCAATATGATGTCTTGCTTTGTAGCAGCAAACTCCTGCTTAAGGTCACTATTTTCTCCTTTTTTATGTTTGCATTTTCATCTTGATGTCATCATGTCCTTGGTTTCACCAAGGTCATTACTTTTTCTCGTTTTTCAGCGACATCTCCTGAAGAACTCTTGTGCTTCTTTAATCGTGGCCGGTGCCTTCTCTCCCATTGCAGGCCAGGAGCAAAAAGCAAGAACAGCAACTCAGGTCATATAGAAAAGTCACGAGGCAACGCACCTGTAAAACAGTGGCTAGCGGCCGCGAAATTCCACGCGTGCTTCCTTCACTGAGTCGCCCGCTGCTTTGTAGAATTGCTAGCGAGTTGCGCCGCGTGTCTAGTGCATAAAACGACGAAATATATTTTTTTTTGCTTGCGCAGCAGGTACTCGAACAGCGCTCTAGGCGAAAAAAAAGTAGGCGAAGGTTTAAACTGGCTAAGCCTAAGTAACAAAAGCGAAAGCTTGAAAGTTAAGCCTGCTAAAGCTTGGCTTGACTTTGGTCTCACTTCGATCACCCATGACGACTGCTGCCGTTGAATTATCGAGAGCTGTTGCAATGCGTTGGCATCGACTGGGAGGCAGGGGAGGCTATCTACACCAACGTTTTTAGATCCCTTATCAGTTTGCAAGCTCTCCAGAGCAGCGGAAGAGAAGCTGACCCCCTGCCGCTTCGCCTCACCATGCGGCGCTGCGGTCGCTGTCGGCCCGATGTGCTGCGCACGGCGCTGTTGCGGGAGCCTTCTCGGCCATTAGCCGCCGCGGTGGCTGAGTGGTTATGGCGCTCGGCTGCTGGCCCTGAAAGACGCGGGTTCGATCCCGGCCACGGCGGTCGAATTTCAATGAAGGCGAAATTCTAGAGGCCCGTGTACTGTACGATGTCAGTGCACGTTAAATAACCCCAGCTGGTCGAAATTTCCGGAGCCCTTCACTACGGCGTCTCTCATAGCCTGAGTCGCTTTGGGACGTTAAACCCCATAAACCAGCCAATCTTTCTCGGCCATTCAAATTTGCTGGCTTTTTCTGGGTTGCCGCGTTGAAACTTCAGTCTCATAGTGCAGTTTGGCCTGAGCGGTCAGGCCTCAGCGGTAAGAGCAGGCTGATGCAAGGTGGTGAAGAGCCGGTCCTTAAAATGCGTCATGCTTTATTTATCGCGTAGCACTTGCGACGTTTAGTTTGGGCATTTTAGTGTTTGGTAGCGTAACGGTTACTTGGAAGAGTGCACAAAAAGTCAGGAAAAGATACAATTACCTTTGTTCCGTTTCTAGACAGCAGTTACGAAATTCCACGCTCAGTTGCCGCCGCATACAGCATCGTGAGTGGTGTTCCATGCGGTTTTGCACGTTAATGTTAAGAATTATAGCTTCAGTGAACACAAACAGGCATTTAATGGTGAAAAAGTTAGTCAAAGCCACGGAGAGAAAAGCTAGGGGCGACAAGCTTTTCTATTTGCAATGGCGACATTTTCTTTGTTTTCAAGCCGCGATTCGATCACGTCTCGCGCACAAAAATGCATGCGTGTCACAATGACGAAATGTAGAACCTGGAATGTAAAACAAGCCATATGCTCTTTACATCCGAGTCGAGCAAGGTGTAGTAATTCCAGCTCGTCTAGTACGTCCCAGAAGATATCCCCCAAAACGGGACCTTCTTTTTAAGTAAATAGAAACTGCCCTGTGTATTGCAGAACTGCATTCGAATCATAATTACGGCTCTCGAAGCCGGGCACGAAGCAATGCGGCATGTTCACTGCTCACTCTGTTGACATAGCCAAGCAACAGACGCACAACTGCAAACACGCACCACGCGCACACATGAAAAAGCGCAGCTCGCTACTGGCGCCGACAACGGGAACGGACCGCGCCGGTCGGGCAAACAGCGTGGCGAGCGCCACCGCGCGGCAGGAACCGGAAAGGCGACACACCGCGCGCCGAAGGTTTCAAACTCATAAGGGATCTAAAAACGTTGATATAGACAGAGTGAGCGAGCGGTTCCGGCGTACCTGCGATTCAGTGACGTCAAAGTTGTTACGTAACTATTGACTGACTTATAGTCACAGTTATTACGTAACTATAAGTTATTACGTGACTATAACTTATTAGTTATTGCGGTACTATAAGTTACAAGTCGCAGTTATTCCGTGACGTGACACGGCGAAGAAGAACGGGGGGGGGGGGGGGGGCGAGTAGTAACAGCTTACCCTTTTTAAAAAATTATCAGTGGTTGAACGCGGTTAAACAAAGTTTGTCACGCGACAGCTCGGTTTTGCTTGATCCGTAAAATGACGAGACAGTAGGTTTGCAGAGATTTTACTTTTTGCGTCGCACGAGGACACTCGCAGTATCTCTCGCCGATCTTGCTGCTGATCGCCAGCGCCATCTATTGAGAGGCGCTGTTCGCTCCAGCAGACGTGAAAGGCGCGCCATTGGCCACACAGTTTTCTTGCTCCTCCTTTCCAGCGCATGCCGCCGCGGTGGCTGAGTGGTTATGGCGCTCGGCTGCTGGACCGAAAGACGCGGGTTCGATCCCGGCCGCGGTGGTCGAATTTCGATGGAGGCGAAATTCACGAGGCCTGTGTACTGTACGATGTCAGTGCACGTTAAATAACCCCAGGTGGTCGAAATTATTCCTTAGCCCTCCACTACGGCACATGTTCCTTTCTTTTATTCCCTCATTTGTCCCTTCCCTTACGGCGAGGTTCAGGTGTCAGCCGATATGTGAGACAAATACTGCGCAATTTACTTTCCCCAAAAGCTAATTTCGGTCATACGGCGGTTAGACTCAGATTCCGATGCTTCAGGCTCACTAAAGACACGCTAGGCGCCGCTGCTAACCGTTTGGCCTGTGTTTCCTGGTCATCCTTCAGTTTCTTCGCAAGTGTAGCTTCTCGTTGCTCCTCGGTTTCAGCTTCCCGTTTAGCTCGCGTCCTACGCAGTACACTTGATCACTCGGCGAGCTATATAGACGATGATTGGACGCGGTTTCACGGCGACTCCGAAGAGTTGACACACTCTGTTCGGCGTCCGCCTCTTCCTTGGCGAACCTGAAGGAGAAACCGCTCACGTAGCAACTGGTTTTGTGGTTTAGGGGGGTTTAACGTCCCAAAGCGACTCAGGCTATGAGGGACGCCGTAGTGAAGGGCTCCGGAAATTTGGACCACCTGTGGTTCTTTAACGTGCACTGACATATCGCACAGTACACGGACCTCTAGAATTTCGCCTCCATCGGAATGCGACCGCCACGGCCAGGATCGAACCCGCGTCTTTCGGGCCAGCAGCCGAGCGCCATGACCACTGAGCCACCGCGGCGGCTCCGACATAGCAACTGTTACACCCTCTCCTAGTCACGTGCTACACAACGGCGAAGCCGGCTAGGGCGCGTAGCTGCGCTTCTCCCAGCCTGCCCTCTCCTAATCACGTGGTATCAAAGCGACGGAGCCGGCGAGCGCGCGCAGGTGCACGTCTGCTTGGAGGGTCGCGTGGTTTGCCTGCGCTCCGGGGCCTCAAGGTCAAACGCGCATCAAGACTGACCTTGGGAGACTTATGGCGTCTTCGACTGGTCGCTCCCGCGATCCGGTTAGGATCTGGCAGAGTGGGAGCCGCTCTCGCTCTGAGCGCATAGCGAGACTAGTCAAGCCGAATGGTCAGCGAGTTTTTAGAGCGGAAGCGCAGGAGGCAGAAGGGGGACGTAACTTCCGGAACCACTACGCGGCATCGCTGCTGATGTCAACAGTAGCCGCACGTAAGGTCCCTTGATTACCTTTCAGCCGCACGTGGCCGCACACAATTTGCATCGCGGTCGCCGCTTAGCCTGTATCGATCGCTACCCTGGCTTTCCGTCCCACGGGACGCTCATTTTTCGAACATCGCCTTGTGGATAGCACTGTCGTCCTCGTCTGAGCTGCTGCTGGAATCGCTGTTGTCATGCGACAGCAACACAGACTGCGTTCCTAGCGTAGTTATCCGGCGTCTCTTGGACATTTTGCCTCACACAGCGCGGCACCCGCAAAACACAACGCAGCAAGACGTGCACTGCGTCAAAAGCCTACACTTGCTTCTGCCTACGCGCAGGGGACGCCGAGGCCTCGCACCGCTTTCGCGAAATGGCGGAAGTGGCTCTGTCACGTGGGCTCATCTCGGAGCCGCTCCGACTTTTTTCTCGGAGCGCCTCAGAGCGCTCTGAGCTGGAGGCGAGCGCTCGGAAAGAACCAGCCGAATGTAGTCAGAGTGGCCGGTTTCGACCAGCCGAATGTGCGGTCGCCTCTCAGAGCGCTCTAGAGCGATCTAAAGCGACCAGTCGAAGACACCATTAATAAACGGGCTTTCGCTCTAACATAACTTGTGTCATGTGACTCATACGACCAATCTTCCCTTGCGTCATTAGAGACTTTTAGTATAGCGTACGCAGACATACGCAAAGGCACAGCGTACGCTATAAAATAGCGTGCTTCGTACTGCGCATGCGCTAAACGCTATTCCAAGCCGAGGTTTAGCGTGCGTGCTCTTGCGTACGCTAGGAAAAATAGCGTTGTCAAGATGGCGGCGCCCTCGCCCCCCGCTTCGGAGAGAATTGGTCAATGTTATTGGGTTTTTCGGCATATTCATTGCTTTAAATGGCACACGTGATATTCGCTTTGCCTCGCCTCGCCAACACCCTAAAGAAAGAGGGATAAACTTGCCCAGTTTTCGATTCTGTGTCACGATTCCGCAGCTCTTAACCCTAACAAGACAGAACCGACTGTGGATTGCCTTGATTTGGATTCTTAAGGAAAACTCAGCATGCCGCGCCTGGATGCATAGAGTCTGCGTTGCTGTTCACGCTCGCGCATCATCACGGCTTCGATGTCGTACCAGCTTAAAAACGCTAGACAGTAGGGGTCCGAAAGGATGCTAGTACGCACCATGACGTTATTAAGAACCTCGCTCGGTTCGGTTACCTAAAAAAAGGCGGGCCCTACCTCCACTGTGCAGAGCACGAACCACGCAACCGGCTATCTGCGTGATGCGACTTGGATAACCTTGGCCACGCCTTGGCTAAGTAGAAAAAACTTTGCGCAACATATTTTCTCAATTTAAAACCAGATGGCGCCACTGCAACATACGCTATCGTTGCGTTCAGGTTGGCATACGATAAACTAAAAGTGGTCGTGCGACCTCCTCTGTTAGCTCCCGCTAAATGCTTGCGTATAGCGTACGCAAGCGCTCATACGCTACACTAAATGTCTCTATTAATATAAATCATCGTCGTTCTTGAGGACGTGGAGAAAGGAAGGAAACAGATTAAAATCGCGCTTTCAGGTACGCTGTGTTGGTGTACGCCTGCAAAAAACTGCTTACGCGCAATATTTGTTGTTGTTGCCCTCATACAATGGCACATGCCTACATAGGGGGATTGGCTAAGAATTAGGGGGGGCACAGAGTTTTTCAGATAGGATAGGACAGGAAAACTTTTATTGAATCATAAGTATTTAGGCGATCAGAAGTCTTCTTGCTTGCTTCGCGTGTCGCTGTCTTCACGCTGCGCTGCAGGGAAGGCTTCTTCAGCAAAGGGTGGTCCCTCAGTCCAGGGCTCCACTGAGTTTGGCTGCATCCCTTGCGTGCTCTACCATCCTCTTTTGGACGGCGAGCTCGCAGCTAACGAGCCGGCTCTCCCAGTGCTCCGCACTCGGGGGTTTGTGTTCTCGGAATGCGTTGTTTCGTTCGCATTCCCATGTTATGTGAAATAGTGTGGGTGTAAACAAAGTAAACAAAAAGGAATTGAGAAGTGAAACGGGAAATGCCTAACGCACGCAGGAGATCGAGGCTAGAGCGCAATATTTCCTGGTTAGATATTCTAAACCGCTAGCAATTTTTTTTTCGCTCACAGCGCCGACGACGATGACGACGCCGGATTTTCTGCAGGACTGAAATCTGAACGCTTTTGCGTTAAAATGTCCTTTATGTTGAGCCATGCAATCGCAGGCGCAGCAGCTTCCGAGGGAGATTTAGCGCCGACAAAACTTTCGGGTCAACTAATTTCAGAACCCATGAGACTGTCAAGAACTAGAATTCAATACAAGGGCGTTTTGCGACCGCAGTAAAAAAGAAAAAGCAAGTGGAGAAAAAAAGCAACGAGACTAAAAGAACGCGTGCAAAATTTATACAGTCGTGAGCAATACGAGAGATCATTTCATAATTATTTCATATTTAAATGTGAAAAGCCCAGTTGTGTTTTCGAAAATTTTCCTCTTGGCGTATATAATCCAAAAGTTTTATAATAAACTGCACATCTCCTACCAAAAATTTTAATTTTAACCCAATGTTTCGAAGCTGACTCGGCTCCTTTTTCAGGGGTGACTGAGGGCAGTAGCTAGCGTCTTTGAAGTATGGAGGGGAGGAGGGGGTCAAAGGAACGACATCTGCGATGCGAAAGGCGTGGGGGAGGGGGAGGAGGTTAAGGAATTGCGAAATGAAACGGGCATGTACTGGGGGCAGGTTTCCTTTTGTGCGGTGATGCCGATCCAAAAGTCACTAAAGTTTTATGAGAAATAACCACAAAATTCGCAATTTTGAGAAAACTTCTCTATTGCTCACGACCGCACTTAGCCTGCAACCAAATTTTCTGCTTGATTAGGCCAATCGCAGAAAATAGTTTTCAATCCATCTTCTGCATTAAATTATATACCAGTGATCTCTGCCATTGTGCTTTTGTGCTGGTGCATGCTCATATGCTGCATTTAGTTCAAATGCGGCTTGAAACATTTGAAGTTATGGGTGCCTTTGTTGTTTCAACTGGCCACTGCTGCGACATGCGTGTGCTCGAGCGCTTATAACCTAAATACGCCGATTTTCAGAACCTATGTTTTGCTCTTTAGACTACACGTCGCAGTGTTTCGTTAAAGTTTACCCTATAAGCAGAAGCACAGATCCAAAGTCATTTTTGCCTCATTGCATTTATTTTTGATATCAAGCTGTTTGTAACCAACCTATGTTTCTCCTTTAGGCATGCAGTGAATAAACATTTTCGTCATAACACTTCAACACGCGGAAGTAAGGCATTAATTCACATAAGGCCAGAAGTTTATTTTCAGCATAGGCCTTTCACCAAACACCGAACTTCTTTCAACCTCCGGGGATTCTAAGAAGCACCACAATCAACAGTGTTGAAATAATTCATTGAAATTAGAGCGTGAGATCTTTGCGCACATGAAGTATGCCGAAACATGCGCAAGCTCTTTTCACCCAGTCGTCTAATTCAACGCAGGACATATGCTACTAATACTACATTCGAACATAACTGCCCAAAGGCCATCGAAACTCCCTTAGACGTTCTGTGGACATCCAAAAACGTCCCCGGGACATCCAAGGGAGTTATAGCGCTTTGGCTCGACGAGAGCTTCGGATGTTTTACGAGCCTACTGTCTGCCATTCTTGGCGGCCGCATGGGTGTGGATCTTTTGTTTCCTTGCTTTAAATAGCGTTTTCCTGCACCTTCCGCGCCAGCGGATGTCAAGCCTCCCATTTGAGTGCAAAAGGCAAGGAAACGTGTCCCCATAGAACATCCGATGCCACAGCAAAGTAACCGTGTTTTTCTATTTACAAGCTTCAATGCGCGGACCTACAAACGCGCGCAGCGAAGAAACGACGATAAAAACAAAAGTATTCGGCATCCGCCGTGACCAGGCCACAGGACTCGTGGTTCTACGCTGGCGCAGACGGCGCTGCTGCGGCTGGGTCGGCCGCTGCCGGTTCGCCAGCGGCCGGTGCACCTGGTTCAGCCGTTCCTGGTTCAGCACCTTCAACCGGGGCCACTCCCGGTTCGCCCGCTGCCCCAGGCTCGCCAGCTACAGCACCTCCTTCACCAGCCTCACCAAGGGCAGTCTGCGTATAAGGCGTAGCTTCAATAAAACTGGCCTAAATTTCAACTACGCTTACTTATGCCAGGTCATTACGGGAAATTCCGCCGTAACCACTTCTAATACGGGGAGTGCAACGCTTGAATAGCAGCATTTCAGGAAGCACACCTCACTTCCAACTCTGGTTCTTCAGGGGAGGTTCTGTGATGTGAACGACGCCCCCTTAGCGCCCAGTAGTAACCTGTAACCATGGTAACCTTGTGCAGTGAGCTAGGAGCGCCCCTGTGCGTTGACACGCGCAAATATTGTCACACTGAAATCACCCGCCCTGTGCTTCCTTTCCGCTCACCTTCTCCCCCCGACGCGCCTTTGCGCACGCTTTTGTAGCAATAGCTACACTACGGTAGCATTTCGAGCCTTCAGTGTGGTTGGTCACGTGGTGTGGAGCAGCTGCCGGCGGCGCGGCGCCGTGACTGATCACGTGGTTCGTCACCTGATTGGTCACGGGACCAGCCACGTAGTGCGGAACAGCTGCTGCTGCCGGCGGCGCGGCGCGCCGGCGAAACCGAGCTGCCACAGCTGTGCGCATGCGCCGTGTCAAGTGGGACGAAGATGAAGAAACGGCGAAAGACTGACTTTGCTATTCAACTGAGCAAGTTCCTCAGTTTCCCTCTTACAACCCTCCTCGCTAACGGATTGATGGATGGAAGTTTAGAGTGTCCCGTTTGGAATAGGGTGGTGGCGGTTGCCACCGTGCTCGGCTTTTTTCCCAAAAAATTTAGGCTACTTCTACGAGTTACGTGCACTTTAGAGGTTGCTTTGCATGCAAACTTGTCAAAAGCGCATGCATTTTATCGCGATGCAGCCAAAATTTGTTGGGCCACACGCTTCTCAATAATTAAGGAGACTAACAGTAATAAAACGTTAACTATTCAATATTAGTTAACCAGCCTGCTAGTTAGCATGTCTTAGCTGTATTCTCATGTTCTGCACCACTGGCAATGCTGTACAGAAAAAATCGCTCTTTAACTCTAAAAGCCTCTTTAAATACGTATGTAAAGTCTTAGGTGAAACACCCTTTATAATCGCACTCGTGATGCGCTTTCTCTTCTGCGAACTTTCCTGAACCTTCAAGATGTCACTCGCGATTATTTACGGCTGGAAGCCTACATCTCACACATGTCCTTAAATGGCGTTCACGAGCAGCGCTACCGCGAGATGCGTGGGATGAAGTTCAGGGTCCACATGATTTCTCTTTGGTCTTAGACGCATGCACCTGCCACTGTTGAGGTCTCACCCTGTGTCTATGCTAGACTGCTTTGCCGGAGGTGTTAGCCTGGCTACGCGCCTAACATGCCACATTAAACGAGAGCGATGAACATTAAAGGATCACACAAGCTCACAAATCACACACACACAAACATTCGAAAGTGACACAAGTGGTACATATTCATCAAGTTTTCCTGAGAGAAGTGAGCAGTACTTCCGCTGCGTACAGCGCTCCCACAAGTTCCTAATACAAATCTCACATAAAGATGCGAGACTCAGCACAATGTAAGGGGCCTCCTTTGGGACATATAACGACAGCACGTGTAAGTTATGTGCTCATGGTGACATGCACATGGTTACTGATTATTGAAAGTTGCAAGGACAGCTTAGGCACAGAGCTCCACGGCTAACGAAATGCGGCTTTAAAAGGTATTGGGCCAAATACCCACTTTCCAAGCATTGCTTCTCAGACAACCCTATCAAAAATGGTTTATAATCAGTCTATAGAGTTCTTAGACTCTATTGCCTTCCTATAGATATTTATTGTGTCTATTCATGGTCTATATACTGTCTATAGACAATAGTGTACTAAAAGTATATGGCCATAAATATATAGATTGTCTAGAGACTGTCTGTAATATTTGTTTTGCCTATAGAATATTCTCCATGGTTTGTATATAGCGAGTCTATAGACCTTATAGACAAAAGTCTATGAGCAGTCTATAGAGTGCCTAAAAAATTTTGTGAGGGAAGCCAGACAAGATGCCAGACCCGATCTGGCCAGGGGACAACTTTTTACCCATTGGAAAGAACAAGACACTTGGCACTGAATCCCACCCCTCCAGCTTACGATATGGATGCCCAGAACACTTGGCCACTGCTGAGGTACATATGACTTACTTCAGCGCCTGGTTCGCCGGCCAGTTTCGGGGGTGCGTTCTTGGCTGCCGCCTCGGCCATTTCTTTCTGGATGCCAGGAAGCCAGACCGCGCCGGCCAGCAGCGAGGCGAGGCCGGCCACGATGAACATGACTGAGTAGGTGTCGGGGAACACCACTGTGCAGATAAAGGGAAGGGTGGAGCCTTGTGCCGCACTGGAACCTCCGTGGTGTGACATGACACGTGTCACAAAGCGCATTAAGATGCGCTGAAAACATTATACCACGGCGCTCCACGTCCCATGCTTGTTAACGAAGAGGACCACCCTCACAAAACTTCCCTGTAGACCGTCTATAGACTTCTTATAGACTCCGTCGCCTTCCGACAGATGCTTCGTTTGGTCTATTCAAAGTCTGTAGACTGTATCAACAAAAGTCGACTAAAAGTATGGCCACGAATCTATAAATTTTCTATAGACTGTCTATAGGATTTGTATTGCCTATAGACTGTTTTTTGGGGTTTGCCCATAGCGAATCTATAGACTTTATAGACAGAAGTCTATGAACAGTCTATAGACTGTCTAAAGAAATTTTTGTAAGGGCAGCAAGCGTCACATGTGAATCCGAGCACAGGTGCCTAAGCGCGAAACGACTGCGGTGTGTCCAAACATGGGTGACGACGCGTACCATCATATCATAGCGCTATCCGGAGTACAGACGTCAGTAGGTTTGTAGAACGAGTTCGAGTGGGGCTCGGCGAAAAGAGCGATTTTCAACGCCAGTACTCGATTTCGCCATAGAGCTCGAGCGCAGCCGCATAGCCAGACAAGCGCAAAAACCCAATGAATATGTCCTTAACAAGGCAAGCTGTGTCAAGATTTCGCTTCATTTGTATACCGAACCACACTGTACTAGCGCCTTAGATCAGTCTGCTCACGTCTGCACGTGCATAACATTTAGGTAGTGGCTCATGAGTCAGGTTTCAGTACACTCTAAACAGCATAGGAGTAAAAAGCGAGTGAGCTGCAACGCGCACCCTTTATAGGGCAGAGCATATATGCTGACCGAGCCCTGGGGTACATATCCATCACTAAAGATACGGAATACTTACGGTTGGCAGCGGAAACGAATTCTCCTTTCAAGGCATTAAAATTTCTAGCAGTTACGAAGATGTTAACCGATATTTCAATCTCCTCTAGTTGCTAGCCTCAAGACCTCTGGTGCCGCGTTTAAAAACCTCCTCCCCTCATTGCTAACTGCATCAAGTTACTATATGCTTTGCAGCGGGAATATACCTCCATTGCCAAGAGTATGCATTTTGTATATTAGTGATTGAAATCACTCCAGAACTCGGGGCAGCATACCCTACACCTAAAACGGGGTTCGCCAGAGAACAGCTTACTGCCTTTTAACTTCCACATAGGCGTATTCACACTTAGAGCGTTATGTAAGAGTACGCAAAGCATATGCTTCCTGGCGCGAAGTTTTGATAATTTCCTTTTCGTTAATTTATCAGGGCTTTATTTCTCTCACTGCGCTAGGTGCATGTCTTGTGCTGTGTTGTGTTGGGTTTTATGGCACACAGGCAACTGAGGACATCATGCGCCAAGAACATCTAGGTGCATGTGTTAGCGTCTCCCGCTAATTCTGTCGGCAGATGATCGCGAGTCCGCTCGTTTGATTTACAATGCTTTGAACCCCTTTGGTTGGTAATCGGCCGTTAGCTAGGAGGTTCTACGCCATGTTTAAATAGAGCGGCTGAGGTCCACATTCGCTCAAGTTGGTCGGATAAACAGATCACTATACCGCTCTCATCATATTAGTACTTATTGTCTGCTTCTCGACGTCACCAAGTAACAATGTTTGCTATGTACAGCCGTCGTCAAAAGCATACGGCACAAGGCTTTTGCTGCTTGGTCACGCTGTGTTACTTGTTTTCATGGTATGTGAGTGTAGCGCAAAACGGGACAAGGGACAAAAACGCACACCACACAGGCACACAACACACAACACTCTCATACCATGAATCACCGTTACCGACTCTCTACACTTCTTTTCATACCCATCAATTTTGGACAAAAGCAATACTGAACCGTGGAAAAACTTTATGAACGCAATTTTTTTACATATTGCAGGTTTTCACTATAACAATCAATATGCACATCTCCCGTCGGCAGGCTTGCATTTTTTTCCTGTTAGGGTTTTTTCTATTGTCAAAAGCTTTCCCATTAGTTTTCTATTCCAGTCTCAACTGCTCGATGCGAGCGATGGGAACACTACAAAAGAAAGATTTTGCTATATATCGGAAGAGTGAACACTTATCTTCAATATTTCCATACCAGTACCCTAAAGTTTTCGAGTATTCAAAATTTTTCTCCAAGAATGTTGGCCGTGGTGCCACCAGTGTTCCAAATCTCTTCAATTATAATTGGTTTTTTGGGAAAGGAAATGGCGCAGTATCTGTCACGTATATCGTTGGACACCTGAACCGTGCCGTACGGGAAGGGATAAAGGAGGGAGTGAAAGAGGAAAGGAAGAAATAGGTGCCGTAGTGGAGGGCTCCGGAATAATTTCGACCACCTGGGGATCAAGGCGAGAATAGCCCTTTAGCCCGAGGTACCCGTCTACTGAGCCGGAGTATCCAGGTTCGAACCCGACCGCGGCGGCCTCGTTTCGATGGAAGCAAAACGCAAAGGCGCCCGTGTGCTGTGCGATGTCAGTGCACGTTAAATATTCCCAGGTTGTAGAAATTATTCCGAAGCCCTCCACTACAGCACCTCTTTCTTCCTTTCTTCTTTCACTCCCACCGTCATCCCTTCCCTTACGGCGCGGTTCGGGTGTCCACCGAGATAAGTGACACATATGCTCCGTCGTTTGCTTTCGTCAAACACAAAACCAACTAAACCAACTTGACTTTCCGATAGTTGGGACTTTCACGGATGCCAGAAAAACCTCACAAGACGACTTTGAATCGCACGCTTTCGGTTCCTTACTTTTGACAAAGGCTGCACGTCACTAAACAGCTGCACTCACTGACTATCACCGGCCCGACCAGGCACGCTATGCCTGAGGCTCCCCGGCACACTTGTAGCTGGCGCTCCAATGTGCCCGGCTCGCAGAAACGCAGCAGCAGCGGCTCTGGCAGCATGTCGAGCGAGCTGGTGAGCCAGCCCAGCGCGAAGCCCGCCGGCGCCAGCAGGAAGACTTCCTTGGCCAGCGCCATAAGGAACAGCACGCCGCCCATCAGGAAGGCCTGCACCGCCATCACCTGCGCCAGGAGAACGGCAGATAGAATTTGGGGCGAAGTTAATAAATACTGATACTGATGAAACAGTATATTAATATGCAATCAATAGCTGCTTAAAGTGGGAATTAAATAAATAATACTATAGAAAAATGACAGACGATTTAAC